>JAVJIF010018629.1:0-88443 GCA_038442645.1 Agave tequilana
TAAAGAATTGGAATCTACTTCTTTAGAAAATAATTCTTTGAAAAATGATTTAGATTCTCATGTTTGTCATGCTACTATAACTTTATCTTCTTGTGCTTCTATTACATGCTTCCCACCTTTTCTAATGTGAAAAAGGATATATGTATGTTGAAGAAGAGTGTAGATTGTTTGGCTCCACTTGAGCTAATGTGTTATGGATCACAAGAGACTGGAATTAATGTTTTGAAAGAAACATTCTCCACAAATTTATGCACACCTATCTATGGTATACACATACTTCTCATGTTCACACACATGATACCACGTATACTCATGTATACACTTGTACACATTGTGGATGTAAGGGCCACCTTGCAAAATTTTGTTATGATAGGATAAATATTTAAATTTTGCAAATAAGTTTGTTTGGGTTAGAAAAGGTGCTAACCTCAATGGACCCAAAAAGATATGGATATCAAAATTCACCCATATTATATTTGATGTAGGTGTGAGTTCTCACAAGACGTGAGAGTTTGATGCCTTGATTGTAGATGCTTCTCGAGTTCAATGGTGATATTTTTGGATGCATCACTTTCAAGGATGTTTGGTGGAAGGACCACCATGATTTGGAGATTTAGAGACTAGTTCATATAGTTTGGTAACTATTTCATATAATTTGGTAACTATCTCTAACTTCTTATTTTAGTTTACATGTTTTATGTTGATGATTTTTAGCATGTCACGTTTTCATGTTCATTATGCTAAATGCAATGTTCATTAGACATGTGATATACATAGATAGTCTTTGAGATACACCATGTTTATATAAAACTTATATTTTTGTTTTCTCATTATGGTTTAACTACTAAGCATATCCTAGTTCTAAAACACGTGAATTTAACCTAATGATCATATTTGTTTATGTTTTTGTATTCATATTATGATTACATGTTGATGTAGTTTTTATTAAAACTTGTATTTATACTTGTACAATTAGTGAGGTACACTTGATTATTATGTGTTTTTACTTTATTGCTCGTTTGTGCTCGTTATGTACTAGTATAACCTTGTTTTGAAGATACTTGTGTCTTCACTTGCATTCCTATCTTTGTACATATTTTTTATAAAAATGTGTTTAGCTTCATGTATATGTTAATTTTATCAAAAACTAATAGATATACATGTTGATTGAGCTTGAACCTGCACACAAAATACAGTATTTCAGAACTTAAGATTAAAGAGTGTAAGTTACTCAATACTACCGCAATAGTAAGTGGTTATGTGGGTCGTGATCCACAAGGAGGGACTAGCGATGGAAGCTTTGAGTAAGTCTTCTTTTAAGATACAAAGTTCGGTTAAAGTTCTTCTTTGGTTCTTAAAAAGAAAAGAGAAAAAGAGTTATAGTTAAGTTAGAAAGAAAGCGATAGATGGAGAAGGTGGAGAAAATGGAGAATGATTATTTACAAAGAAATGGAAAAGGAGTGATGAAAGAAGTGGGAAAGATTTGGAAGATGTTGTTGATTTAAACTAAAGAAATAAAAGAGAAGAAAGAAGATTAAAGAAATACTTACCTAGTTTGGTTGATGACTTACCTAGAATCCTTGCATGTTCTACCTTGCTTCGGAGTCGTTCAACGCATAAGCCATAGGATCGAGCTCAGTCCCCAGTCGCATTACATCATCAAGACGAACAAGCATGAAATGATACGGAGTCTTGAGGAGGAGAACATCATCATGAATATCGTTCGCACTCACACAAACATTGTTATACTGATGCTTCTGGATTCACTTGCATGCTCATCAAAACCAAAAGAGGTAAAGTAGAAAGAAGAAGAAGAAAACAAAAGTAAAGATGAACATAAAAACATTACCTTTTATTGCTTGCAGAAACGATGGAAGAAAGGAGGAGGGTACATTGGTGTCACTCTCAACATAAGCCTCTCTCTTACTTACATGAATCTCAATCTAACCTAAGCTTACATACAAATTAAAATTACATAAAAAGAAAACAAAAACCTATACTACAAAGAGGAAAAACTGGACTAATTCCTATCTCTCCATGGTCGTCCCATTTTCAGTGCAAATCCTGCCCTTTTATAGGCAAAAACCCAGAGGGGAGAGGTGTGAGAAGATAGGGGGAGCAAACGCTCCCCTAACTTCCTAACAAAGCCGTGTTTCCGCGGCCAGGGTGTGGCCAGGTGGCCACACCCTGTTGGTGGAATTCCCTGGTTTCGCGTTCTGGCTTATCTTCAGTTGGATTTCTCGTTTAAATCTGAGATTTGACGAAATGGCCTTTGATCCTTGGCTTCAACCAATCGATTCAGGGAGGATTCTTCTCAACCGGTTTTCAACCTCTCCGATATGCCAAGATTTTGCCCTGATTCCTGATTTCGAATTTATTTTGAATTAAGTCAGAATTTGGTGGGCTTTTGAGCTCATTTCTCTTCACTCTCCTTTAGGAATGGGCCTGCAAATAAATTAAACATTTAATTAGGAAAATGCAGAGTTTATTCTACAATAAGTAGAAGAATATGATAATAAATGTGCAATATTAGTGACTAATCACACCCCCATACCTATCTTTTGCTTGTCCTCGAGCAAAACTGAAAGTTCACCTAGAGGGGGGGTGAATAGGTGATGGCTAATCTAATGGTCACTAAATGCCAAATAATGCGGAATTAAAAAAAACTATTATAACCTAAACAAACTATTACACTAAACACCACGTATAACACAAGAGTGTAGCCGAATTCTCCGTAAAGGGCTCTGAACTAACTCCTCAAGATTCCCTAGATATGGGTTGAGGTGCCGCGTTGGCTCTCTTGGTTGAATACAAGTGTTAGCAAACAATCCCCAAGCACGTATATCAATGAGCACACAATATATCAAGCATATAAAGATAAAGACAATAATAAGAGTGCAAGATATAAACAAAGAGACAAAGAGAGAGAGTGAGCAATCGCAAACACAAGGGATTTGTTTCGAGGTTCGAGCACACTTGCTCTACATCCCCACCTTCGACACACAAAGGATTTTAACTATAATCGATCCCACTGGATCACCCGGTGCCGCAACACCTACAACTTTCGGACTCCCTAGTCCGTACACACGCAAGCCCACTAGCTCGCCGAGGTCGCACCTCAAATACGGAGTTCACACACGAACTCGAAACAAATGCGAACGCACTCATCCGCCTCCTCAAGAAACAAGAAAAGATCTCTTGGTGATCTAAACACTTTGATCACCAATAAACACTCTCACTACAACACTCCTATAGAATGAATAGATCAATGGGTTGCTCAAGTGTTGGTGAGAAAAACAAGGAAAGAGATGGTGGAGGAAAACTCAAGAAATCACTTAAACACTCTTGATAAAAACTCTCCTTTTGATTGGAAATATTTGCTCTCAAATTTGTGGAGAAAAACCTCTTGTAAGGGTAGAAAAAACTAGCTCTAAAAGTCTCCAAAAATCTTAAAGAAAACAGCCCCCAAATGACTCAATTTATAGAGTCTGAAAAACTAGCCGTTGGGGGTCTGACAGACCTGTCGGTCGACCGCCCGGTCGACTGGCCAACGGTCATATTTCAGACCGTTGTGCCATTGGTCGACCGGCCGGTTGACCGAGGCAAAGAGCAGACTCTCTGTCCGGTCGACCGCCCAGTCGGCTGGGGCCTTTCCAGATAGCAGAGCTCTCTGGACGGTCGACCGGGTCGGTCGACCGGCCATCTGCCAGGTCAAGGCGTGCACGCTGTGCACGTCGGTCGACCGGTCCGGTCGACCGACTTCAAGTATAGTCGACTATACAGTTGACTTGCTGAAGCCAGAAAACAGAAATCTGGGATTAAAAAGTTTGTCTTTTTGGCTCAAGTAAAATCCCATAAAATTACAGAAATCTACAAAAATAGTTTCAATGTTATACTTTGATAATCAAACATGCTTGCACAAAATCAAGACATGTTACAAATGTTTTGGACTATTTTTGTATGTTAGAAATATTGGTTCAAAATGAAAACTGTATTTTTTCAAACTTATTTTTCCAAACTTTGTTTCTCCAAAACATCACCAAATACAAAAAGAAGATATTGTAATTCATTTTAAGGCATAGTGTGTATGGATATGATCCACTACACAATCAAGATGAAATATCTATGTTTTTGACATTAAGCTCTAAATATGGTTTTGGGTTAAACATATGTAAATGAAATACCGAAAACCAAAATGATATTTTTCCAAAATGAAAGTCTTTTCTAAACTGAAAATTCTTTTATGAAAAGACAATTAAATCAAGATAGTGTGTGTGTATAATATACTTGAGCAATCCACCAACTATTCTATCCTTTACATTTTATCTAAAATAAAATCTTCTAAAAACAAACTTAGACTCAAGTATTCATCTTTTTGAAGTCTTCACTTGAAGCCTTCTTGACTTGGTCCAAACACCGTGCTAGCTCCAAAATTTGACTTCAAATCCTTTGTTGAAGCTATGCACTTACTAAGATCTTGATCATAAATCTGTCACTAATTAAACACAAGATCATTAGTAAACATAACTACATGAGTTAATCATCATCAAAACTAGAGTGATGGGCTTTCGGGCCAACAAAAACAACTAAACTATACTAAGGATATTAGACCACTTTCGCAGGTCAGGCGATTGCACTGAGCATGTGCAACAAGCCGTTAAACCTCTAGGTTTTCCCTAGAGGACGAGTTTTATCTCGTGAGGGTTTTAAGTGGATTACACCCACAAAATCCATAAAGAAAGAGAAATAAAGAGTTAGTATTTTCGAAAAGCATTTTGAAAGAGAAAAATATTTGAAATATAATTGTAAGACTTAAGTAATCTATAAGTTATAGGAAAACTGAATTTTTCATTCCTAAACTTAGTCTCTATTCAAAAATTTGTTATCAATTAAAGTAAGGAGTCAAATTGTACTTCTCACCTAGTCTATTACTTTACCCTGAGTCATATGCACCTTGTGATTGTGAAAATTTTGACTAAGAGTTCTTTAACTCTAACTCTTATGCCTCATTTATATATATATATATATATATATTATATATATATATATATATATATATATATATATATATATATATATATATATATATATATATATATATATATTGTGGTATTGTTCCTTAATTCTATTAGGCTTTCTAATCGCCCAAGTAACGAGCCTTTAATCGATGACTCCCAAACCAAACGGTCTTAGGGCACCGGATGAGAAAACACCCCAAGGACTTAAGGACTCGAGCATATAAGGCCACAAAACTAAGAATTTTATTATATGAACCCTTTTAGGCGTGAATACTTATGCTTCATGAGGCATAAATACCCAGCTTAATCAGAGGATTTATATATTTACTTTTTTTTCAAACTTATCTAATTATCTTTGCATAAATACTAAGGCTTGCTTAGGCCAAAGCACCTAGCTAATCAATAATTAGATTTGATTATATATTTTTTTCTTTTCCATAATATTATGTTTTTTATAAGGCATAAGAATCTTTGTTTTTGAGCCCTAAGTGTGTAAGTGTATGAAGTATGCATATTTCATTAAGATAAAGATCAAGACTAAATTACTTTGACAAATTATCTTCCCAACCTTAAAAATCAAACAAATAATCTTATTTTGACAAGTTTAAGAAATCCTAATTTTGATTTTCCTATTCCTTAAAATTGACTTAATTTCTTACAAAAAATATGTCAAAATATTGTTTCTATTTTCAAAAAGTTTTTAAAAGTAAAGAATTTTTTTGTTTTAATAAAAAGAAAAAAACCTAAGTTATGTTAGACCCTCCCCACACCTATCTCATGTATTGTCTTCAATGTATGAATTAATGCATAGATGCATGAAAAAGAAGAAAGGGAAGGAAGATACTACCTTAAGGTGGTGGTTCCGGTGGTGGTCTGATTGGTCTACGAAATGCGGCCCAATCGACTTTTCGTGGAGTTCGGAGGAACCCATCAGAAATCTCTTTAATATAACCCATGATGTATCCATGAAGGATTTTTATTAAAAATTTAACCCCATCTAATTTTCAAGTTTCATAATTAATTTCGGAGTCAAAATTGTCAACCGCCTTGTCCCAAAATGGAGTGTCAAGAGATAGAATGATTGACTTGGACTCAGAAAGTACGGGAACTAATACCGACTCAGGAAAGTGACTTAAGTCAAGTAAAGGTTCAGGAGTCGAGATTAGTTCAGGAAGTGGGTCCAAATAAAGAAGTTGAAACTCAAGTCCACATTCATTTTCCAACAATGGAATGTGACTTAATATTGGTGATTCAAGTTCAAGAATGATAGGTGTGGGAATCAAAACTGACTCTAAAATATTACTCAAATCGGGTAACAAAACAGGAGTCAATATTGATTCGGGAATTTGAACTGGATCACAAATTTGAAAATCTAGGTCACATTTCTCATTGAGTTCAATTTTGTAAAAATGAGAACTTGCTAATTTGTCAAGAAGACTTTCAAAAGTATAAAATTGGTCAAGTTCAATATGATCATCAAAGATGGGTGATTCGATTTCATGATGAATTGGCACAGGATCCAATGTTGACTCGGGAAAAAGATTGAAATCAGGTGAAGACACCGGAGTCATTATTGAATCAAGAAGTAGAATTGAATCACTAAGTTGAGGTTCAGGATCATATTCATTCTTAAGTTCTATTTCAGGAAAGAAATAACTAGCCAAACTGTCAATATCATTTTCAAAATTTGGAGTTTGGGCAAGTTCAAATGATTGTTCTGAAATGGAACCTTGATTTCCAAAACAACATGACTCTTCGGCTCTAACAGAATGGTTAGCGACATCAGAACTGGTCAAATGGTGAGAACGTAGAGATTGGACCATCATATCTATGTCGTAATTACGAGCGTTTTGAGCCTGAGTCATGGCTTCAAGCATCTTTTCATAGTTGATTAGTTCATTGTTTTGTTGAAAAGATGAAGTGCTGTCTTGGAATTGGTGGTGAAATTGTGAGTCCATCAGATTTTGTGATTGTTGTTTGGACACGCATACTCATTTCTAAAATTGATGGTTTTCTATTGTGGACTGGTGGAACTGAGTATGAATCTTGGAAATATTGTGGACATGGTGGATAAGGAGGACAAGTTGGTTGAAAATTGGACTCAGGGGAGGTGAATCCCCACTGACTCTGTGAAGAGTTGAAATTATTACGAAAATTATGGTCATAAGATTGGGGGCATGAGTTATATTGATCGGATAAGACCAATCCGGCACACTATGTTGGTTAAAGTTATGATATGCCGGGTTGGTAATATCCAAAAAAGAGGTTGGTGTGTAATATGAATTATTATTAAAATTGAAAAAATTATTGTTATAAGCCATATCACACAGGAAAACACAAACAAAGAAACAAATAAGCAAACAAAGGAAAAAAATTCTAAACTAAGTTAGGATAGACCTATGACCTAGACGACTCCTAACTGGTTAGACTGTCTACAGGAGGTATAATGCAGACTTTGACCACAAGCTAATCAGCCAGGTCAGGGCAAGATTGGTGGGAGGTTATCCGTCAAAGACGTTCCTTAATTAAGAAACCACCAACCTTCGGGCTTTCGGCCCTTAATCCCTTCCTAGACACTGATTTGGCAGGAGTCAAATTCCAACACCTTTCCCCCTTAGGATAATCTTATAATTGAGTCTGAGATGTCCTAGGACCAACGTCTACTCATTTTTAGTTAGGCTTGGGTTAGTGAGTGAGGAGATTATTTGTAGGCTAAGGGAGGGTAATGACTTCCCCACCTTATCTTGTTTATAGGACAAGGCCTTAAGTCAATTTAGTGCAGTGTACAAGTATATAGAAAAAGTAACATTCAAGCAATCATACAAGAATGAACCTTATACTAAATGCTATGCACACATACCTTGGCTCCAGCACTCTTCAACAGTAAAAAAAAATGAAATGAAATAGACACGTGCCTAAATGCAAAGTCTAAATCATTTTTAACATTTACACTCAACTTTTTACTGTTGTGTTAGACATATATATACAGTGAGTCAAACAAGGAGATAAATGCTACAGAAATTCAGATTTTCAATTTAGCCAACCTGCAAAAATACAAGCTAGTAGTTCACTCAGTTTTGCCACTGGAATGTAGCAAATCTGAGGGCTTCTTGGCTCTGCTTTCTCGAGCAGAGTCCAAGGCCACTTATGTGTCCACTGCAGCACGAATTCCTTGTTGTTAAATCTGTACAAAAAATAAAGAAGAAAGTTAACCAAAAATGTAAACTTTTAAAGAAAGTTACTTACCGTTGTATGCTGTATAAAAATCATTAAAGACACGTCATCAAAGGCAGAGTCCCAACCCCAGACGCAGGGCTAGTCTCAGCTAGCACTGCCACACCAAGGCGTGAGGGTCGAAACCCGCGTCTCAGCCGCACCAAGGCGTGAGGGTCGAAACCCGCGTCTCAGCAGCACCAAGGCGCGTGGATCGAAACCCCTCGTCTCAGCAGCACTGCAGCACCAAGGCGCGTGGATCAAAACCCGCATCTCAGCAGCACTGCAGCACTAAGGCGCGTGGGTCGAAACCCGCGTCTCAGGCAGCACTGCAGCACCAAGGCGCGTGGATCGAAACCCGCGTCTCAGCAGCATGCAGCATCAAGGCACGTGGGTCGAAACCCGCGTCTCAGGCAGCACTGCAGCACCAAGGCGCGTGGATCGAAATCCGCGTCTCAACAGCACCAAGACGCGTGGGTCGAAACCCGCGTCTCAGTTGTAACCGTCCCGGTTATAGGGTCAATCACGGCCCACATAACGGAGAAAGTTAACCCCCATTATGGAGTGTTTTTAGGAGGCACGTTCGCTCCTGGAACCTCTATAAATAGCCTTGTTGCTATGGAGAAGGGGGGATTTCGAAGAAAAAGGAGAGATCGGAGAAATCGAAGGAGAAGAGCTTGACTTGAGAGCTTCCACAGAGAAGGAAAGAGAGTCCAACTCTTCAGCTAACTTGTTGTGTTCAAGTTAGTCTTTGCCGATAATCTCTTTGAGAGTTTTAGTCGACAGAGCTGTGTTACTCCGTCAACCACCCGAAGAGAAGAGCCCCGGAAGATCTCAACGTTCACCCGGTCAACGGAGAACAAGATTCACTCTCCACCGCCACTTGAAGAACCCAGCCTTAAACAAAGGGAGGATTCAAGACTCAACATCCTCCCTCCCTTGTAGTCAGAAAACTGTTTTGTTGTAATCTTTCAATTGATCCAAGGAAATTTTACACCGAATTCATTTCCGTGCGCATACAAGAGATGGCGACTCCGCTATCAAAAAATTACTATGGACAAAGCCTCAGATGCGAATCTCCTAGACGCGGACCCCGCGTTCCAGCCTCTAACGCGAAGGTCGCGTTCCAATGCCAGATGCGGACCCCACGTTCCAGCCTCTGACGCGGAGGTCACCAGACGCAGACCTCGCGTTCCAATATCAGACGTGGAGGTCGCCAGACGCGGACCTCGCATCCTTTGTCAGACGCGGAGGTCGCCAGACGCAGACCTCGCGTTCCAACCTCAGACGCGAAAGTCGTCAGACGCGGACCTCGCATCCTTTGTCAGACGCGGAGGTCGCGTTTCAACTCAAACGCGAGCCTGAGCAGCTCCGCGTTCTAACAAGACGCGAGTCTGTGAGCTCCGCGTCTCAACATCAAAGTAAAGTCCGCGTCCAGCGCGAGACCTGCATTTCTGCTATAAACAACAGCCACGAGCTTGATCAGTTACACCCCATTTTCTCTCCACATAATAGGGAATAACTTCCCATTATGGAGAGATTTAAGGAGTGGTTACACCCCCCTCATTATGGAGAGATTTAAGGGGTTGGTTACACCCCAATTCCTCTATAAATAGTTATGAATAGCTAGAGAGGGGTAAAGCTGGGAGGGGACAACTCTGAAAAAAGGACCCCCTGGGGGAGGGGACCTCTTCTAAAAGAGGCTCAGGAGAAGGGGACCTCTTCTAAAAGAAGCCATGGGCAGAGGAGGAGAGCTACCTCAGCAGAGTTCGGCCTCGAAGCTCTTGTAGCCTGGGAAAAGTTCAACTCTTTTTGTTAACTTGCTAAGTTCAAGTTCTTTAAACCTTTTTGAGATTCCATTACTGATAGGAGCTGTGCTACTCCACAGTCGATCTAAAGAGAATCCACAAGAGAAACTTGACGTTCGGCCGGTCAACGGGGAACAAGACTCATCTCCATCGCCACGTGAAGAACCCAGCTTTAAATAAAGAGGAGAATCAACCCAGAGATTCCCTCTCTTTTGTAATCGGATTGTATCCGTTGTAATCTTCTATCCAATCAAAAGAATTTTGCAATTGCGATCTTTCCGACGCGTACAAAAGATGGCAACTCCGCTGGGGACAATGATCTTTCTCAACCAATGAGAAAGTGGTGGCGCAAGCTGACGTCAAGATGCTTGGATTCACAGTCGAATCGCTTGTGATCGAATTCGACTAAGAGAAGTTGAACTTCCCCAGAGCTTCGGGAGTGTCCCGTGGAGATAACATGGTCAGCCCCAACGTCTTTTCAGAGACCCGCACCATGACCCACGGTTAAGATGGCAATAGAGACCAATCTCCCCTCCATCCTTTTATCAAGGCATTTCCAGTTCCGGATGCTGGGGGTTCTCAACAACCTCTGCGACTCAATCGGAATGCCGAGAGACGGCGAAGGCGTTGCACTCATCGTCAGCAGACAGGAGTGGTTGCAACAGTATATGCGGCCTGCATCAATGTCTCTTACGAGACCAGCGAGGCCAATGATGATGAAGGCAAATGTCGCCGCAAAAACTCCTCCCAAGGTATAGCAAACTCAATTTGCAGGGGGTTCGCATCAACTCCTGTGAGCCAAATGGATTGCTGATCGTCGACAAAGACGTTAAGCTCACCATCAGCAAATAGAGCTCGCTTTCACCCCCGCGTTTCGGCACCAAACGCGAAGTTCGCTTTCAGTTCCGCATTTCTGCAACAAAACGCGATGCTCGCGTTCACGAGCTGCGTGTTTCAGCGCCAAAATGTGAAGTTCGCGTCCAGCATCAAGTTGTGCCAAAACGCGAGAACGCGAGACCCACGTTCAGCCTAAGCCGCGTCAGAACATGACCTTAGCATGCGACCTTCGCGTTTTTATTCAAAAGCGTAAGACACGCGTTTAGCAGGAGGCTGCACAAGAATGAGATCATCGCGTTTCACTTCAGAAACGCGAGGTTCGCATTCAGCCCCAAGAGGCCATGTTCAAATATGAACTGAGAAGCTCTCATCCCATGGGTTCAAATGCCATTGCAAGCAGTTCATCTCGGCGGTGCTCTTTGATTGTCACTGTAACTTTCAGATAACTGAGCCGTCAGTTCTTAGCCTGTAAGGCTTCAAACTCAAACTCCTACAAAAGACGCAGACCTCGCGTTCCAATGTCAGATGTGGAGGTCGCCAGATGCGGACCTCGCGTCCTTTCTCAGTCAAACGCGGAAGTCATCAGAGGCGGACCTCACGTCCTTTCTCCAACGTGGAAACACGAGTTTGAGTAGAAGGTTTGCTAAAAACCTTGAGGGACTTGGTCCATCCTCTCCTCCAAAATCTCCTACCAATTCTCATCCACAGAATGGTAGGGCCACAAAAATACTTATGTTCATCTCCCTAATGAAATGAACTGGGATTTGTCATGTTAACAATAAACCGCAGACAAACCAGATTTTTCAATCTCCAGTAGATTCTGTCAAGTTAATACTACACCTCTGACATTCCAAATTTCACTTGTCAATTTTCATCAATAGAATGACAAGTCCTTAAAATTGCTCATATCGCAAACTAACTACTGTCATGTTAACATTACACCTCTGACAAACTACTGCTATGTTGCTGCCAAGTTCAATATTAAACCTCTGACAGTCACTTTTCCTCAGGCTTCCATATCGAAGCTGAGATGAGCGATGCTAAGTTAATATCACACCTCTAGCATCTAGTTCATTGTTAAGTTCAACATTACACCTATGTCAATGACTTTTCCTCAGGCTTTCATATCGAAGTTGAGATGAGCGATGCTAAGTTAATATCACACCTCTAGCATCCAATTCATTATTAAGTTCAAACAATACACCTATGACAATGACTTTCCCTCGAACTTCCGTATCGGAGTCGAGATGACCAATGCTAAGTTTAACATCACACCTCTAGCATTACCTCCACTGTTAAGTTTAACACCACCTATGACAGTGATATCTTCAGTCTCCCCAATGAAACTGAAGTTCTTATGGAGCTAAGTTAACAGTACACCTCTAGCTCACATCCTTGTCAAGTTAATATCACACCTCTGACAAGATTCAATCTGATCCGTTAAGTTAATATCACACCTCTGACGGTAAAGAAATATTTAGATCCCTGACGGGTCTAGTCTTACTTGTCATTCTCTTCAATAGAATGACAGGTCCACTTAAATTTCTTAAATCGCAAAATTCCATTACTGTCATCTTTATTTTCTAAGGAAATCAATATTTGTCATGTTAACAGTTACCTCTGACAACTCATTCCTTAAAATTTCCTCCAAAATCTCCTTCCAATTCTCATCCACAGAATGGTAGGGCCACAAAAAATACTTGTGTTTATCTCCCTAATGAAATGAACTGGGATTTGTCATGTTAACAATAAACCGCTGACAAACCAGATTTTTCAATCTCTAGTAGATTCTGTCAAGTTAATACTACACCTCTGACATTCCAAATTTCACTTGTCAATTCTCATCAATAGAATGATAAGTTTTCAAAATTGCTCATATCACAAACTAACTACTGTCATGTTAACATTACACCTCTGACAAACTACTGCTATGTTGCTGCCAAGTTCAATATTAAACCTCTGACAGTCACTTTTCCTCAGGCTTCCATATCGAAGCTGAGATGAGCGATGCTAAGTTAATATCACACCTCTAGCATCCAGATCATTGTTAAGTTCAACATTACACCTATGTCAATGACTTTTCCTCAGGCATTCATATCGAAGTTGAGATAAACGATGCTAAGTTTAATATCACACCTCTAGCATCCAATTCATTGTTAAGTTCAAACAATACACCTATGACAATGACTTTCCCTCGAACTTCCGTATCGGAGTCGAGATGACCAATGCTAAGTTTAACATCACACCTCTAGCATTACCTCCACTGTTAAGTTTAACACCACCTATGACAGTGATATCTTCAGTCTCCCCAATGAAACTGAAGTTCTTATGGAGCTAAGTTAACAGTACACCTCTAGCTCACATCCTTGTCAAGTTAATATCACACCTCTGACAAGATTCAATCTGATCCGTTAAGTTAATATCACACCTCTGACGGTAAAGAAATATTTAGACACCTGACGGGTCTAGTCTTACTTGTCATTCTCTTCAATAGAATGATAGGTCCACTTAAATTGCTTAAATCGCAAAATCCCATTACTGTCATCTTTATTTTCTAAGGAAATCAATATTTGTCATGCTAACAATTACCTCTGACAACTCATTCCTTAAAATTCCCTCCAAAATCCCTTACCAATTCCCATCTATGGAATGGTAGGACCACAAAAAGCCTGTGACTATTTTTCCAGTGAAATAATCACAGATCAAACATGTCAAGTTAACATTATACCTCTGGCATATTCACTGTTAAGTTAACATTAAACATCTAACAGTGATTTTTCTCAATTTTCTCAGTGGAATAAATTACAAATCAAACCTGTCATGTTAATATCACACCTCTGACAGTAAGGCTTTGATGTTTCCCTGGGGTAAAATTTCAACTTGTCAATTCTCTTCAATAGAATGACAAGTCCACTCAAAATACTGTTATGTTCCAAATCACACCTCTAACAGAAGACAAATCCCGGTCAAGTTAACATCACACCTCTGACCAAAATTTCAACTTGTCAATTCTCTTTAATAGAATGACAAGTCTACTCAAAATACTGTTATGTTCCAAATCACACCTCTAACAGTAGACAAATCCCGATCAAGTTAACATCACACCTCTGACCAAAATTTCAACTTGTCAATTCTCTTCAATAGAATGACAAGTCCACTCAAAATACTGTTATGTTCCAAATCACACCTCTAACAGTAGACAAATCCCGGTTAAGTTAACATCACACCTCTGACCAAAATTTCAACTTGTCAATTCTCTTCAATAGAATGACAAGTCCACTCGAAATACTGTTATGTTCCAAATCACACCTCTAACAGTAGACAAATCCCGGTCAAGTTAACATCACACCTCCGACCAAAATTTCAACTTGTCAGTCCTCTTTAATGGGATGGCGAGTCCACCAAACTGCGTAAATTGCAGTATCTCTCGGTCAAGTTAATACTACACTTCTGACCAAAGTTGCTCATATCGCAAAATCAATCGCTGTAAGTTAACATTACACCTATGACAGTGATCTCCTCGATTTTCTCAGTGAAAATGAGATCTTTCAATGCTAAGTTAAACATCACACCTCTAGCATGCATTTCATTGTTAAGTTAACATTACACCTATGACAATGATCTTCTCTCAATTTTCTCAGTGAAAATGAGACTTTCGTGGTGCTAAGTTAATATCACACCTCTAGCACACATCTTTGTCAAGTTAATATCACACCTCTGATAATTCAATTTGCTCAAATTGCAAACTCAAACCATCATGTTAACATTACACCTCTGACGGTAAAAATCTCTATAGATCTTCGACAAATCCAATCTCACTTGTCATTCTCTTCAATAGAATGACAGGTCCACTTAAATTGCGCAGATCGTAAAATCAATCATTGTTATGTTAAATATTACACCTCTAACAGCAAACTTTCATTCCCAGCAGAGTTCTAGTCATGTTAACACTAAACCTCTGACGATAGACTCTGGCATAATCCCCAGCGGATCAAACTCCACTTGTTATTTCATCAATAGAATAGCAAGTCCACAAAACTTATTCATATCACAAGTCTTGATCCCACTGTCAAGTTAACATCACACCTCTGATAGTAACCTTCTAAAATTCTCCCAGTAGAGTTATTTAATTTGCCAAGTTAATATCACACATCTGGCAATTAAAACTCTTTCAAAGAAACTTTGAGCGTGAACTTCGCGTCTCAAGTACAGAGCCGCGTCTCAATGAACTTAAGAGTTGCGTCTCTACAACAATTGAGAGCTCGTCTCTACAGCAATTGAGAAGCATTGAGAGTCGCGTCTCAATTTTGGTGAAGTTCGCGTCTCCACTTGATCAGTGTGCCAGAACCGCGTCTGTGAGAACTGCATCCTCCCTCTTCAAATACAAAGAGTATGTCTCTGCTTCTGCAATCAGTTCAATAGTACACTGGCAAGAGCAGTTGACAACTACATCAGCTTAAAAGTACACCAAGCAAACCAATGATCATAACAAGTGCTAGACTGAGTTTCTAAGACACTTGTGATGATCTTTTCTGGAGGCTTCAAGAAGTTCAACAGTACACTCATGAAGTTCACCATCCGGACAGGATCGAGCTCAGGGCACCACAGAAGACTGCCTCACAGAAGAATGCCAGTCCGATTACAGAAAGCCTAGATTCAACTAAAGTCCAAAGTATTTCGAAATCCGTCTCAGTCAACCGCGAAGTATCGAAAACTTTGGAGGGGGTTCTGTAGGCTATCAAAAAATTACTACGAATCTCCTAGACGCGGACCTCGCGTTCCAGCCTCTGACGCGAAGGTCGTGTTCCAATGCCAGATGCGGACCCCACGTTCCAGCCTCTGACGCGGAGGTCGCCAGACGCAGACCTCGCGTTCCAATGTCAGACGTGGAGGTCGCCAGACGCGGACCTCGCATCCTTTGTCAGACGCGGAGGTCGCCGACGCAGACCTCGCGTTCCAACCTCAGACGCGAAAGTCGTCAGATGCGGACCTCGCATCCTTTATCAAACGCGGAGGTCCTGAGCAGCTCCGCGTTCTAACACAGACGCGAGCCTGTGAGCTCCGTGTCTCAACATCAAAGTAAAGTCCGCGTCCAGCGCGAGACCTGCATTTCTGCTATAAACAACAGCCACGAGCTTGATCAGTTACACCCCATTTTCTCTCCACATAATAGGGAATAACTTCCCATTATGGAGAGATTTAAGGAGTTGGTTACACCCCCCTCATTATGGAGAGATTTAAGGGGTTAGTTACACCCCAATTCCTCTATAAATAACTATGAATAGCTAGAGAGGGGTAAAACTGGGAGGGGACAACTCTGAAAAAAGGACCCCCTGGGGGAAGGGACCTCTTCTAAAAGAGGCTCAAGAGAAGGGGACCTCTTCTAAAAGAAGTCATGGGTAGAGGAGGAGAGCTATCTCAGCAGAGTTCGGCCTCGAAGCTCTTGTAGCCTGGGAAAGTTCAACTCTTTTTGTTAACTTGCTAAGTTCAAGTTCTTTAAACCTCTTTGAGATTCCATTACTGATAGGAGCTGTGCTACTCAACCAGTCGATCTAAAGAGAATCCACAAGAGAAACTTGACGTTCGGCTGGTCAACGGGGAACAAGACTCACTCTCCATCGCCACGTGAAGAACCCAGCTTTAAATAAAGAGGAGAATCAACCCATAGATTCCCTCTCTTTTGTAATCGGATTGTATCCGTTGTAATCTTCTATCCAATCAAAAGAATTTTGCAATTGCGATCTTTCCGACGCGTACAACCGTCCCTCCCCGGCAACGGCGCCAAAATTTTATTGAGCTTGAACCTGCACACAAAATACAGTATTTCAGAACTTAAGATTAAAGAGTGCAAGTTACTCAATTCTACCACAATAGTAAGTGGCTATGCGAGTCGTGATCCACAAGGAGGGACTAGCGATGGAAGCTTTTGAGTAAGTCTTCTTTTAAGATACAAAGTTTGGTTAAAGTTCTTCTTTGGTTCTTAAAAAGAAAAGAAAAAAAGAGTTATAATTAAGTTAGAAAGAAAGCGATAGATGGAAAAGGTGGAGAAAATGGAGAATGATTATTTACAAAGAAATGGAAAAGGAGTGATGAAAGAAGTGGGAAAGATTTGGAAGATGTTGTTGATTTAAACTAAATAAATAAAAGAGAAGAAAGAAGATTAAAGAAATACTTACCTAGTTTGGTTGATGACTTACCTGGAACCCTTGCATGTTCTACCTTACTTCGAAGGCGTTCAACGCATAAGCCATAGGATCGAGCTCAGTCCTCAGTCGTATTACATCATCAAGACGAACAAGCATGAAATGATACGGAGTCTTGAGGAGGAGAACATCACCATGAATTATCGTTGGCACTCACACAAACATTGTTATACTGATGCTTCTGGATTCACTTGCATGCTCATCAAAACCAAAAGAGGTAAAGTAGAAAGAAGAAGAAGAAAATAAAAGTATAAATGAACATAAAAACATTACCTTTTATTGCTTGCAGAAATGATGGAAGAAAGGAGGAGGGTACATCGGTGTCACTCTCAACATAAGCCTCTCTCTTACTTACATGAATCTCAATCTAACCTAAGCTTACATATAAATTAAAATTACATAAAAAGAAAATAAAAACCTATACTACAAAGAGTGAAAAACTGGACTAATTCCTATCTCTCCATGGTTGTCCCATTTTCAGTGCAAATCCTGCCCTTTTATAGGCAAAAACCAAAGGGGAGAGGTGTGAGAAGATAGGGGGAGCAAATGCTCCCCTAACTCCCTAACAAAGCCGTGTTTCTGTGGCCAGGGTGTGGTCAGGTGGCCACACCATGTTGGTGGAATTCCCTAATTTGCTTTCTGGCTTTATCTTTAGTTGGATTTCTCGTTTAAGTCCGGGATTTTGACGAAATGGCCTTTGATCCTTGGCTTCAACCGATCGATTCAGGAGGATTCTTCTCAACCAGTTTTCAACCTCTCTGATATGCCAAGATTTTACCCTGATTCCTTGATTTCGAATTTATTTTGAATTAAGTTAGAATTTGGTGGGCTTTTGGGCTCATTTCTCTTCACTCTCCTTTAGGAATGGGCCTGCAAATAAATAAATATTTAATTAGAAAAATGCAGAGTTTATTCTACAATAAGTAGGAGAATATGATAATAAATGTGCAATATTAGTGACCAATCACATGTCGATCCTAGAGTCACTTGCATTCATGTAAAATTTTATTATGAACTCATTATATTTGGGAAATATATGTATACTTTTTGTTTCAACAAAAACATACATATACCTTGAACCTTATTTAATTTTTTGATAAAATAGAATTCTTGTGTTTTATAGTTTCATGTTTATGAAAAAAAATTTCATATGAGCTTCATTGCTGATCTTCATGATTTTATTGATTACATGATTCTTACACTTTATGTTTGGTGTTTACTCATAGTTTTTGATCCATGAGCCTATATGTGCTTCATAGAATTTTGAGTATCGATTCTCATGTAATTTTTATATTTGATGAATACATTTATATTTTATTCTTTACTTGAAGGATTTCATACTAATCTCAAAAATTTTCTTAAAACTAATTTCGTTATTCTTCAAAATTGGTAGTGATTTTCAAGCTATACTAAAATAATTTTCAAATCTTATTTTTAAAAACCCCTACTTTTAAGGGCGGTTGGATGGGCGACCATACCTTGTATACTCTTAATGAAAATCTATTTAAACATATGCATGAAAAGGGAGGTAGCTATGAGATAGACATAATTTTAATGAAAATTCATTTTGTATACTCATGTTTTCTACATATGTGGATCATATCTTAATTGATATTATATTGCTCTAATCATACATATAGATATTTTCTTGTGCTATTAATATACATGACCTTACATTTTTATGCACAAACTGATTTCATGCAAAGCTTTATAAAGTTCTTAATGATAGTTAATATCTTTACAAGCTTATGTATTATTTTATTGGTATTTTATAAAGAGAGAAAAATTCTTGTTTTTCTTTCAATTAATTTTATTTTCAATTGGTATCTTACTCCCACTCTTTATGATGAAAATATTTGTTTTGGTATATGCTAATATTTTCAATATTGGTATCAATAATTTTAAATTGGTATTATTCTCAATTTGGTATCTTTATTGCAAAATTGTTTTAGTATTTACCTAAAAAATTTTGATTTTTTACTTTCAATTGATATCATGTCCTTCTATTGGTATCAATTTCATAAAAAGATTGTTTCATTTCAATTGGTAAAATGATTTTTTTCCTTCAATTGATTGTTTTTATTGATATCAAAATTTTATTTTAAAAGATATTTATTGTATTGTTTGTTTTCTTCACCCCTTTATTGATGAGTGACAAAAGGGGGGAGAAGAATTTGGGTTATATATACATATTTTATTGAGTATTTATGCATATATATATATATATATATATATATATATATATATATATATATATATATATATATATATATATATATATATATATATATATATATATATCTTATTTTATTGGTATCTTGAGCTTATATTGCATAGCTTTATTGTTTCATTCATATGCATAAGATAAGGGCGAGCTTCTATGAAGCCTATCCTTAATCAATGCATGTATAGCCTCATAAGTTTTGTCATCATCAAAAAGGGGAAATTGTTGGCCCAAAGGCCCTTTACCTTAGTTTTGATGATAACTAACTTATGAAGGTTAGTATACTAATAATCTTGTATTTAATAAGTTTTAAATATTGATTAAAATCTTAATAGGTGATTAGCTTCAATAAAGAATTCAAAGCCAGTTTGAAAGCTAACACGTGTTGATATAAGAGCTCGCGCGTCAAGATCGCATCTAGCACTCAGACGGAGTCAATCTCATGGATCGAGTTTGGATCAAGTCGATTTAGAGAAAAAGACTTGTATCTAGATTTGTCTTAGTTTTATTTAGATCTTGTGTAAAGATGATTAGTCTTGATATGATCAAGTTCACACACACACACACACACACACAAGTTTAAAAGTTTATTGGTTTTTGTTAACCATTTTTGTTTTTCAAGAATATATCTTTTGGTTTCATGAATAGATTTCATCAAAAGTAGTTTACATGGTTTAAATATGTATTGGATTTCATCCATATACATTATTGTTTCATATTATAGAAAAACTTATTTTGATGATTCTAGTTCATGGTTTCAAGTTTTATTTTTAACAAAACTTAGTTTTGGATTTAATGTCAATAATATAGATATATCTTTTACATGTATTTTGGATTCTATCCATACACACTATGCTTAAAAAGTATTTAAATATTATATTTTTGTTTCTATACAATTTTGAGAAAAATCGGTTTTCAATTTCAAAGTTTAGTTTTGGAAAATATGATTTTCGGTTTAAAGTTTAATTTTTATATGGTAAAAATAGTTCAAATAGTTTGTAATATGTGTTGGCTTTTGATCAGACATATTTGTATTTCAAAGTATTAATAAGAACTTATTTTTGTGGATTTTATGTGACTTTATGAGATTTTATAGGAAATTAAAAGCCAAAATTTTCAGACCTATAATCCCAACATGAGCCTGCAGGCGATCGAACCGGTCGATCGACCGATGTGCACAAGGACGCATACAAGACCAGCCTTTGTGGTCAGTCGATTGTGCGGTCAACTGACTGGCACTACCCAGTTCTCGGGTAGGCCCGGTCGACCGGGCGTTCGACCGGCAAAGTACATTGTGCCTTAGGGTCGGTCAACAGTCGACCGATAGTTCCAAACAGTCAAAAATTTAACTGTTTGCCAGTCGACCGTGCTTCGACCGACCGTGCCAAATGGTCAAAAATTTGATCATTGGCTGGTCGACCGACAGTGCAAAATGGTAAAAAATTTGACTGTTATCCGGCCGACCGGGCGGTCGACCGACAACCCAATTTGGGCAGATTTAACCCCAACAACTATATCCTCCTTGGCCCTGTATAAAGGGGTGGATGTTTTGATTACGATTTTATAAGAGAAATTTTATCAGTTTTCTAGTGCATTCTTGCCCATTTTTTAGAGTGCTTTAAAACAAATTTTTGAGCTTCAATTCTCAATCTTTATTTGTTTTCAATAAGTTGAAAAAATCAAAGAAAAAGGAGTCTTTTGAAAATTTATTTTTGATCTTTATTTTCATATCTATCTAGTATTTTTCTCAAGAGTTTTTCTTTGAGATTTATTTTCTAAAACACTTTATTCTCTCACACTTGAGCTATCAATTCTATACCTATCTATAGGATCTTGTTTTTGTGAGAAAAATTATTTGTGATCCTTAGAGATCACCAAGAGAGATTTTGAGATCATTGGATCACTAAGTTTTATTTCTTTTTTACTTTGTGCTAGGCTTTGCGCCTTCCTCTTGTGTAGAGGAGAAAGAGAAATGAGTTGTATACTCCCTCTTGTAATTATAATTCCTCGGTGGAGGTCCCTTTGTGGAAGATCCTGTATGGACGTAGTGGAAATCATTCTGTGTGAAGGCGGGGACGTAGAGCAGTGGCTCGAGCCTCGAAACAAATCTCTATATTTACGTTTGATCCACTATCTCTCAAATCTATCTCTTTATATCTTGCATTGCTATTTATTGCTCATATTCATTTACATGCTAGATATAATTTGTATGCCCACACTTGCATTGAACCAAGAGAGCTTTTTAAAGCACCCTAACTCTTAATCTAAAGGAATTTAGAGGAGTCGCTCCAGAGCCCTTCATCGAGAATTCGGACCCACTATTGGTTGCACATAGTGTGTTTGCAATTATGTTTTAAATTTTGTATCATTTGTCTTAGATTAACCAGTACACCTAATCATCCCCCTCTAGGTGTACTTTCAAAGTTCAGAGGTGAACCAGAAGTAATAAGCATTGCATGCATGCACACCTATAGGGGTGAATAGGTGTGCAAGCTAATCTTAAGCAAATGATACAGAATTAAAACTAATTATGCAAACTAAAAACTATTATGCTAAACACACCAAGTATAATACAAGAGTGTAATCGAATTCTCACAAGTTCGCCTCTTCAAATACAAAGATGAATACTTGATAATCTCTACACTTTGATCACCTAAAAACACTCTCACAACAAAGCTCCTGTGGGACAGATATGGTAATGGAAAGCTCAAGTATGTGTGAGAAAAACTAGGATAGTTTTGTGGTGAAAAAACTCAAGAAATCTCTTTTGAAAATACTTTTGAAAAACTCTTCTTTTTGAAAACCACCTAGAGGGGGGGTGAATAGGTGATTATGCTAATCTAGAAACTAAATGCGGAAGCTAAGACAAATTTGCACAAACTTAATACAACCAACAAGTGTAGCCGAATTCCCCGTGAAGGGCTCTGGACTAACTCCTCTTGATTCCCCTAGATAAGAGTTGAGGTGCTATATGAAGCTCTTGTGGTTAAGTATAAATGAATCACACACACAAGCAAGCCAAGCATATAAAGATGAACAATATGAAATAATGCAAGGCACAAATGCAAGCAATAAGATATGAATGAATGAATGATGCTTTGCACAAATAAAAGAGAGAGAGTTAGAGAGATAATGGATCAAACGCAAACACAATGATATGTTCTGAGGTTCGATCCCCTAGCTCTACGTCCCCGCCTTCACCACCGTGAAGGATTTCCAATCCACTATAGGAGTACCAAACTCCTCTCTCAACCTTACAACCTCCAATGAGGCAATACAACCACAATCCACCTATACCGAAGAGGGATAAGGCCGTAGCCAACAAACAAACTCCACCTCTCACTAGAGGGAGCAAATACAAACCTCAACCTCTACCAAAGAGGGAGCAACCCAATCAAAGCAAGGGTTTACAACAAGTGATCTCTTTCAACCACAAACTCTCTTTTCCACAAAAACAAAGATCCTAAATAGATTAGTATAGAAGATAAGCTCAAGTGGATATCAAGGTGTTTTTGGAAATCAAGTAACAAAGAAAAACTACTTAGGAAATCTCTTGTAGATGATAGAAATGAAAATCCAAAACAATATCCCAAAAACCTAGTTTTCTTTGATTTTCTAAAACCCTTGAAAAACAATAAAGATAGAAACTTTGGCACTTAAAACACTTTTTAAAACTTGTAAAAACACTTCAGAAAAGTAGGAATTTTTGCTCTTGAAAATCTTAGTTAAAACCATGAAGAGATGGGATATTTACAGCCCCAATAGAAAACTAGACGTTAGGCTGATCTGTCAGCCTGACAGGCTTGCGGTCGGCCGGCCGGCCAACCGCCAACGGTCATAATTATGACCGTTGGGCCATCTCGGTCGACCGCCCGGCCGACCGCCAGAAACAGAGAGCAGAGCTCTCTGGTCCGGTCGGCCGCCTGGCCGACCGTCCCTGTGTCTGCCAAACGTGCACAAGCCTGTGCACGTCGGTCGACCGCAAGGGTCGACCGGCCCTTGGTACGGTCGACCCGTGCGGTCGGCCGACCTGGCCTGTCAGCCACTATTCTGGGTCAAAAATACATGTTAAAAATATTTCTAAAAATTCTTTTAAGTCTTGTAAAAATACCCAAAAATAGTTTTAACATTTTGCATTGATATATAAACATGTGATAAAAATTTCAACTCAAATATCAAGCAATTTGAACTATTTTTGTGTCTTATAATTTTACCAAAAACTAAAACTTGTATTTTATCAAACTTGGATTTTTCTCAATAGGAAATCTGATTTTTCCTAAAACTCATGAATAGACATATCAAAATAAGTTTGTCTAAGATATGAAGCATGTATGTATATAGAACATATCTAATATACATAAAAACCATGTAAACTTATTTTGATCAAACTATTCATGAAAAACCAAAATCCATAAAACGTGTGTGTTGTGCACTTGAGCATATCAACTATTCTAAGCTTTACAAATGGATCTAAACACACTAAACTAAACTAGGATACCTAAGTCTTCTTGACGATCTTCCATCTTCAAGCCGACTCGATCCCAAACGTGATTCACCGAGTGCAAAGCTATGATCTTGATGCTTGGGCACTGGAATCACCATGAAAAGCTTCTAAACTCCTTGTTGAAGCTAATCACCAACTAATATCTTGCTAAATGATCTGAAACTTTAAAATCACAAGATTATTAGTAAACATAATTACATGAGTTAATCATCATCAAAACTAGAGTGGAAGGTCTCTGGGCCAACAATCTCCCCCTTTTTGATGATGACAAAACTCATGGAGTTATATATGCATGGATTAAAGTTAAGCTTCAAAGAAGCTCCCCCTTAACTTATGCATAAAACAAATAAACAATAAATATGTAATGAATGACAATGCTTAAACAATAAAAGGCTCTAGATACCAATGAAATGTTCAAAAACAAAACATGCTCTAGATACCAATTAAAATTAAACTAAATTAAACATAAATATGCATATTTAAAACTCAAACAAACTCAAAATCTTTCTCCCCCCTTTTGTCAATCATCAACAAAGAGGTAAAAACCAAAACAAACAAAATCTTCTCCCCTTTTTAATACAAAGAAACAATCATCAATAAAGGGTAAGAGATAACAATAAATTTTTCTCCCCTTTTTGTCTAAAACAAAGAATCAATAAAGAGGTAACAATCAATTAGGATATCAATTGAAAATATGTCAAAGTAGCATTTTGATACCAATTGAAAGTAAATATAAATCAATAACTAAATGGTATATGCTATATACATTCATGAAGAGGAAGATGTGAAGCTTCCAACATAGATACATTACATGAAAGAGGGATGACAAGCCCTAATTCACATAACATACACTATGCAATGCATAAGAGGAGATGTGAAGTTCCCCCTACACACGTGTATCACATAAAGAAGAGATGTCAAGCTCCTCAATACAAGATACACTCAACATGAATCTATATGTAGAAGACATGTTAAGCTCTCCTTGCATATAGGCAACACAAATCAAAACTTTTGAGTATTTTCTTTAAACACAATTTTGAGATACCAATTTTAAAACATACAAATAAACATCTTGATATCAAAAGAGAGTATTTTCTTTTTAAGTATATGATATCAATTTGAAATTTTTATTTTCTATCATGAAGTAAGGGAGTGGAAATACAAATACCAATTGAAATATGAAAATCGAATTTTCTCCCCTTTATGAAATACTAACTAAAATAATGCGTAGGCTTGAAATAAGATACCAATTGAAAATTGAATCAATTGAAACAAAGATGGAGCTCAAGCTTAGCATAAACAAAATCTTGTGCTCTAATATATAGGAATATAGTAGGCACAAATAAAATACATATGTATGAATAATTAGATACCAATTGATACCATAAGAATTGAAGGCATTCACACATACAAACATATGAGTATACAAAAAATGATCAAAATTGATACCAATTGAAAGAGTTCAATGATACCAATTGAAACAACAATAGAAGCATGGTATAACTCATATCACAACGGGGAATACGAACTAGTTAAAATGGAAAGTTTTGTTAACTAGTACGAAATCCTTCAAGCAAGGAATAAAAACAAATAATTTTTCATAAAATATGAAATCCACATGATATCCAACACTCAAGTCAACGAAGCATATAAATGACTCATGAAAACAAAGCATGAGCAAACAATAAATGTGAGTGTACAAATAAAATGTGAGGATCACAATCATGAAAAATATTCCATTAAGCTTATTTAAATTCCTTTAAACATTTAAATATGGAAATTAAAAAATATTTAATCTTCAAGGTATATGTATGTCTAATACAAACTAAAGTATACATACATATCCAAACACAACGAGTCCACAAAGATATATGCACGAAGGCACGTGGCTCAAAAAGGATGTATATGTGTAATCAATAGTTTGAATAAGATAGACATATACATGAAGTTAAACATCAAACATGAAAACATGAAAAACTAAAATTTTATTAAAAGCAAATTTCATTGCAAGGTGTATGTATGAATTGTCAACACAATAAGTATGCATACATATCCCTAAATACAATTGAGTCCATATATATAGATTTGCTTGAAAGGCAAATGACTCAAGAGGTATACATGTATATCTTAAGTTTGACAAAATACACATATACATGAAATGAAAAACTCATACACATAAAACAAATCCAAAAATAGGAATACAAGTTTAAAATGCATGAATCATCAAAACTAGACTATACTAACACATCTAATGGGTACAAACAAGCATTCAAGCACAAATATATATAGATCTATTTGTGACCCACTATATGCACAAGTATAAATCCTAGTCTTAATGAAAACTAACATCTAAAAAAATATTCAATACATGAAGCATCAAACCATGATAAAAATCATCATGATAAATCTTAAACATGATTATTAAGAAAATTGTCATGTTATTAAACCTATGATAAACATGATAGCTAAACAATTACGAGAACACAAAATAATAGTCCATATAAAACATGGGTGTCTCAAAATGCTATACATGTATGTCAAAGATCTAATAGTCATGGTATTTTCACAATAATCTATAAACATAAAAAATATGAAATACAAATCAAAAACATTTATATGATCATTATGTGTAAGCATATGCATTAGATCTAGGATATACATATTAGTTCAAACATTAAAGTGAGAACACATAAATATAAATTCATATTGAACATGGGTGTCTCTAAACAACTAAACATGTATATCACTAATCTAACAAATATGACATATCATAATGAACAATAAACAATGACATGCTATAAATAAATGGACACAAAAAGCATGCTAATATAAACAAGGAGTTAGGGATCGTTACCAAAACCTAGAAGGCAACTTTCCTTGTCTCCAAAACAAGGTGGTTTTCCCACCAAACATCCCTTGAAAGTGATGCATCCAATTGATTTCCTTTAGGCATGGAACGCATCCACTCTAAGGTACGGCAACTCTCACGTCATGTGAGAGCCCACACCTACATCAAAAATAGGAGGGGTGGTCTTTGGTACCCATTGTCTTTTGGGTCCACGAGGGTTAGTACCTTCTCTAACCCAAACAAATTTAGTTGCTAAATTTGAAGTATGTATTCTATCAAAGCAAAATTTAGCAAGGTGGCCCTTACGTCCACAATGTGTACAAGTGTACACATGAGCATACATGTGATGAGAGTGTCCGTGAGGAGCATGTGTATGCCGTGGAGGGTGTGCTGAATAGATGGAACTTATTTCTTTTGAAACAAAGATTCCAAGCGTGTATGGTTCATGGCACATTGGCTCATAGTGGAGCCCATACAATCCACTCTCTTCTTTAACAAACAAAAATCATCATTGATCCTTGAAGAAGAGGTGCATGCAATAGGTATGCTAGGTGAAGCTATACTAGCATAGTAAACATGTGCATCCATATTATTTTGTAAAACAATATTTTTCTCTAAACAAACATTTAAATCATTAGAAATAGAAATTATTTTGTTTTTCAAAGCAACATTCTCTTTTAAAACAAAATCAACTCTTGAAGACAAAATTCATTTTCTTCAAAAGTGTTTCACAATCATTTTTAGATTTTAAAAATTTATTTTCTTTTAATACAAGTTCAAGTTGAGATCTCAATGAATCCCTCTCATTCGCAATCTCCTCTTTCTCTTGCAAAACAATATCAAGTCTAGCAATCAAATTTTTATTTTCATTATTAATGCTTAGACTTTTCTTTTTCAAAACATTATATTTTTCAATTAGTTTTTCACAAACTATGGAAAGTTCTTCATTCAAAACATGGGCATCAATATAATCATCACATGAAGAACTAGAATCAAAACTATCTAGTTGAGTTTCCGATTGTACCTCAAGGGAGTCATTCCCTTGGACCATGAAGCATTGAGATTCGGATTCTCCACTAGATTCCTCCGGTTAGATTTGCAATTGAAGCTCGGAGGTGGTGGTTGTGGTTGTCAACAAGTTCCACACTGTAAATGCGGAATCAAAGTTAGAAGCAAGCATAAGATATTCTTTATTTAATGTGCTTTTAATAGCCTCAAGGGCTAATGCGTTGGCCCCTATATGATTGCGATCACCAAGATAACATCTCTTGGTAGCGGCAAGGAAACATGCAATCCTAGGGTTTTTAGGTACATGGACATCCTATACTTCCAAACAACAATGTTGGAAGGGTCAAAACTAGATGGGGTCATGAAGTCCATGGTAAACTATATGAGTGTGCAAACAAGCAAATGCAAACAATAGATTAGCAAACAAATGGATCTCACTCCTAGGATGTTAAGCCTAATATCAGGAGCGTAGGCTCTGATACCAATTGAAAACCACCTAGAAGGGGGGTGAATAGGTGATTATGCTAATCTAGAAACTAAATGCGGAAGCTAAGACAAATTTCTATAAACTTAATACAACCAACAAGTGTAGCCGAATTCCCCGTGAAGGGCTCTGGACTAACTCCTCTTGATTCCCCTAGATAAAAGTTGAGGTGCTATATGAAGCTCTTGTGGTTAAGTATAAGTGAGTCACACACACAAGCAAGCCAAGCATATAAAGATGAACAATATGAAATAATGCAAGACACAAATGCAAGCAATAAGATATGAATGAATGAATGATGCTTTGCACAAATAAAAGAGAGAGTTAGAGAGACAATGGATCAAACGCAAACACAATGATATGTTCCGAGGTTCGAGCCCCTAGCTCTACGTCCCCGCCTTCACCACCGTGAAGGATTTCCAATCCACTATAGGAGTACCAAACTCTTCTCTTAACCTTACAACCTCCAATGAGGCAATACAACCACAATCCACCTCTACCGAAGAGGGCTAAGGCCCGTAGCCAACAAACAAACTCCACCTCTCACTAGAGGGAGCAAATACAAACCTCAACCTCTACCAAAGAGGGAGCAACCCAATCAAAGAAAGGGTTTACAACAAGTGATCTCTTTCAACCACAAACTCTCTTTTCCACAAAAACAAAGATCCTAAATAGATTAGTATAGAAGATAAGCTCAAGTGGATATCAAGGTGTTTTGGAAATCAAGTAACAAAAAAAAAACTACTTGGGAAATCTCTTGTAGATGATAGAAATGAAAATCCAAAACAATATCCCAACCTAGTTTTCTTTGATTTTCCAAAACCCTTGAAAATTAATAAAGATAGAAACTTTGGCACTTAAAACACTTTTTAAAACTTGTAAAAACACTTCAGAAAAGTAGGAATTTTTGCTCTTGAAAATCTTAGGTAAAACCATGAAGAGATGGGGTATTTATAGCCCCAATAGAAAACTAGCCGTTAGGCTGATCTGTCAGCCTGATAGGCTTGCGGTCGGCCGGCCGGCCGGCCGCCAATGGTCTTAATTATGACCGTTGGGCCATCTCGGTCGACCGCCTGGCCGACCGCCAGAAACAGAGAGCAGAGCTCTCTGGTCCGGTCGGCCGCCCGACCGACCGTCCCTGTGTCTGCCAAACGTGCACAAGCCTGTGCACGTCGGTCGACCGCAAGGGTCGACCGGCCCTTGGTACAGTCGACCCGTGCGGTCGGCCGACCTGGCCTGTCAGCCACTATTCTGCGTCAGAAACACATGTTAAAAATATTTCTAAAAATTCTTTTAAGTCTTGCAAAAATACCCAAAATAGTTTTAACATTTTGCATTGATATATAAACATGTGATAAAAATTACAACTCAAATATCAAGCAATTTGAACTATTTTTGTGTCTTATCATTTTTACCAAAAACTAAAACTTGTATTTATCAAACTTGGATTTTTCTCAATAGGAAATCTGATTTTTCCTAAAACTCATGACTAGACATATCAAAATAAGTTTGTCTAAGATATGAAGCATGTATGTATATAGAACATATCTAATATACATAAAAACCATGTAAACTTGTTTTGATCAAGCTATTCATGAAAAACCAAAATCCGTAAAACGTGTGTGTTGTGCACTTGAGCATATCAACTATTCTTAGCTTTACAAATGGATCTAAACACACTAAACTAAACTAGGATACCTAAGTCTTCTTGACGATCTTCCATCTTCAAGCCGACTCGATCCCAAACGTGATTCACCGAGTGCAAAGGTATGATCTTGATGCTCGGGCACTGGAATCACCATGAAAAGCTTCTAAACTCCTTGTTGAAGCTAATCACCAACTAATATCTTACTAAATGATCTGAAACTTTAAAATCACAAGATTATTAGTAAATATAACTACATGAGTTAATCATCATCAAAACTAGAGTGGATGGCCTCTGGGCCAACACTTTTAATATGGAAATATTTATTCTAAAACAAGTGGAGAAAACTTCTAAGAGAGATGGGAAAAACTACCTTAGAAACCCTCTCAAAATCTTGTGTAAAACAGCCCAAAACAACCCCTTATATAGACTCCCAAAAACTAACTGTAACGCCCCGATCCGGCGGGTACGGAGACGTTACTGCGACGTATATACGTAGGTCAGAAATACCCTCACGTATATACGCTAAGCATCGGTACAGGTAAGAATCAGAGTACGGAAGCACGTGGCAATATACATTCCAACATAGGGATTACAAAGTTATCACAGAGCGTGATATATTGGTACATGTACATTATATCACAGCCGGGTACAAAAGTGAGAATTACAATTTGCACAGCAAAAGGTGCTCACGGGCTGAGAAGAGATCCTCGAGCTAGCAGGAAGATTCAGGAACAGAAGGACTAGGACAAGTCAGCCTGCTCTGAGAGATAAACTTGATCTTCGGTGGAGGGTTCCGCTTCAGTCCAAGCTTCAGAACCTGATCATGCAAGTCTAGGGGAGTCAGAAACTCCCTAACAAATAGACAGGTGAATGCCAAGTGTCGTGTAGAGTATGTGTATGGGAGATATGATCAAAATAGTGTTAAGCATCAAGAACTGTATCGAGTGTACATGTACAGTAAGCATTAAATGGAGGCATAAAATGAAAGTAATAAGGCCTGAATAAATCTATTTCTACCATTTTAAATATTTATACTTAATACTCGTTCTACCCATATGTCTAGGTATGTGTAATAGCGTCCCAGCACACATACATCCACATATGAGTAATTCGAAGCTGTTATTGGAAACCAACGGGGGTATCAACGAACAATATTTATAGTGGGTCCCGTGCATGCCCGGGACCACGGTCCAGGACATTCCGTTACTGGTGCTCAGAACCAGCCGCAAGGCGTACAGGAGGGTCTTATAGAATGCCCTTATCAAGATGGTACCAGGAATGAGGGAGCCAGCACTCCCCTCGTCGCCTGGAGGCCCACAGGTCAGACCGGAAATTTTAGTTGCACAACATACCTAGTGCCACTGTAAACACGAACATATATTGATAGTCGCAAGTTTTCCCCGACCCAATTCAAGTGGTTTCTTTTTATAATTTATTATGTAATTATCAATTTACGGGAATAGCAGGTGTAAGACATGATCAGGAGTTCAAGAGTACATGAGTATTGCCATTTCAAGTCACCGTATATAATACAGGATAGCAAGTACAAGATTCCCGTAAATGTGACAATCTAAAGCCAGGTATCAACGGGGTAAGTACCATTAGTAGCCTGATACATGCAAGCGTGCCAGGAAAATAATATAATATTAGTCAACATGACAAAACAGGAAAATCTGAAGGAAAGCGAGAACACTCGCCTAAAACTTCAGAAAAACACTGGGAAATCCCAAGCTCCGAAATCCAGATAATCAATGCGCTTAAATATTTATGGAGGAGGAGAGAGAATGAAGACGCGAAAATCGCAGACACGGGAGTCGCGTTGCGTTGATGTCACAAACGCGGGGTCTGAGACCCGCGTTTTATAACACAGGAAGAACGTAGACGCGAGCACGTGCTCCGCGTCATGTTAATATGTGAACGCGAAGATCGCGTTAAAGAGGTGTTTGGACGCAGGATGAGCGCGTCTAGTAATAAAATATGAGAGAAAGAGAGAGACAGGGAGATGAGAGAGACGTAGGAAATGAGGGGATAGAGACGCAGTGATGGGAGAGGGAGAGATGCAGGTTTAGGGAGAATTAGCAAAGAAAAGGAAAGAAAAGGAAGGAAAGGAAATAGGGAAGGAAAGAAAGAAAATCAAAGGAAAGAAGAAAAGCAAAGGAAAGAAGGGGGAGGTAGGCCGACAGTGGCTTGGCCGGTGGTCACGGCGGCGACCGGAGTTGGCCGGAGTTGGGCGGCCAAAGCCCCAAAAGAGGAGATAGTTGATGGTGCAAGTGTAGTACAAAAAGATTTTTTTTTGGAGTTTTGTAAATGGTGTTTCGGAGGACGAACCTATAGCTCGTTGGAAAGAGTATGACGAGGAGAAGAAGATGGTATGGTTGGTGGTGGTTAAGGTGGTATAGGTGGTGGTGGAAATGGTGGTGAAGTTAGTGGAGAAGATGGGTTGTTTTGGTTAGAAATGGAGGAAGAAGATGGTGATGAAGACGGTGTTGTGGTTGTTGTTGTTGTTGGTGGAATGGTGGAGTAGATGGAGGAGAGAATGGTGGAGGAAAGGGTGGTGGAGAAAGGTGGAGATGGTGGGTGGTGATGGCCGGCCAAATGGGAGACAAGGGGGCTGTTTTTCTATTTTGGGTGCAGGTCATTGGCTGGAAGAAGAAAGAGGAAAGAAAAGTGAAAAGGAGAGAAGGAAAGTGGGTGTTTTATATGTAAGGGTAAAGTTTATTATTACAAACTTGCCATCCATTCAAAATAAGAGAGACGCACAAATGGAGACTTGCGTCTCCATTTAATGAAGCCCGCGTCTGGGCTACTAAAACTGGACGCGGAGATTATTGCTGCGTCCAAAAAGGAAAAGCGCAAGATCGCGTTAGAGAAGAGACAAAAAGGCATAGGTGATTTGATCTGGGTTGATTTTCTTTGAAGAACAAAACATTAAATGCCGGATGGAGAGAGTCTCCACATTAAATATTAAACCCAGATTTGGTGGGTCTCGCGTCAGGCAAGGAGAGAGAAAGTAAAATATCCGGATAGAATCCCGGTATCTGGGAAAACACCGAAAACTCAAGAAAAGCCCGAAAAATGAAGTATCTTGAAAAGCTTCCCAAAAATTCTCAAAAATAATAAATATTATTTAAAGATATTTGGTGAACTCGGTTTTCAGAAATTTAATCTTATTTTCAAGATAAAAATTCTGAAGTCAATCGTTGACACAAGTCTACACCAAGTCGGCCGGATTTTGATAAAATCTGAAAAATCCCAGAAAATGCCTAAAAGAAGAAAATATAATTTTAAGGAGAAATATGAAAGCGGAATCTAAAAATTTGATTCCAATTGTAAACTAAAATTTCTGGAATCAACAAGTGATACTGGCCGACACCAAATCCAGAGGAATTTTGATAAATTCTAAAAATTCTCAAAAAATTCATCTAGATAGAAAACATGATTTTAAGAAATACTGTGAAAGCCATTTCAATATTTTTAACTCCGTTTGTAAATTAAAAATCCGAAAGTCGGTCAGCGACACTGGTCGACACCGGTTTTGAAGATTTACAATTTAATTCCGAAAAATTTCAGAAAATCATGAAAAATCTAGAATATTAATATTTGAAACTAAAATCGGTCAAATTTGAATACCAAAAAAGGTCAAATCATGCAGTACTGCTATATGAGTAAGAATTTAAATAACAGAATATATATATATACGCTCCAAAAATCAGGACACATAGTTGTGTACGTATTCTGAGAATGGAGTGTTACACTAACCGTTGGGGTCCAACTCAGCAGAGAAATCTACTGTCAGTCAACCGGCCAATGGTCAAATTTGTGACCATTTGGGCTGCCGGTCGACCGCCCGGTCGACCGTTCCCTGGGCTCGACCGGGGCCAGATCCAGAGGTCAAAGCTCTCTGGTCGGTCGACTGGGGTCAGATCTAGAGAGCAAAGCTCTATGGACGGTCGACCGCCCGGTCGACTGACCTTCAAGCCAAAAGACTGTGCACGTTCTGTGCACATCGGTCGACCGCCCGGTCGGCCGACTTCTGGCTCGATCGATTGGTCGGTCGACCGCCAGAAGGCCAGGTCAGACACATTTGAGAATTAAAAACTTAGTCTTTTTAACTTTAATAAAATCCCATAAAATCACATAAAATCTATAAAAATAAGTTCATTGAAATACTTTGAAGTACAAATATGTGTGATAAAAAATCAGCACATATTACAAACTTTTTGAACTATTTTTGTAATATAAAAATTTTGCCTTAAACAAAAATCTGTATTTTTCAAAATCAATCTTCAATTTGAAAAATGATTTTTTCAAAACTTCTCCAAATACAAAAATAATATATTTTATACACTTTTGAGGCTTATTGTGCATGGATATGATCCAATACACATATAAGATGAAATATCTATATTTTTGACAATAAGCTCTAAAATAAGTTTTGATGAATACAAAACTCAAAACACATGATATAGAAACATCAAATAAGTTTTTCTAAATATTTGAACCAACAGTGTGTAAGGATGAAATCCAAATACATATAAATCATATAAACTTATTTTGATGAAATCTAATCTGAAACACAAGGATGTATACTTTGAAGCTCAAAACCAAAAACGATATTTTCTAAAATCAAAACTATTTTATGAAAAAACATAATTTTTTTGTGTGTGTGAGCTTGAGCAATCCACAACTAATCTATCCTTTATATTTTATCTAAAAATAAATCTTAACACTTACAAATATGACACAAGTCTTCTTGAAAATCTTCTCTTAAAAATCTTTTTCTCCATCTTGACTTGGTCCAAACCTTAATCCAAAGAGCTAAATTCCTTTTGAGCGCTAGATGCGATCTTGACGCGTGAGCTCTTGAATCAACACGTGCTAGCTTTAAAACTTGACTTTGAATTTTTTATTGAAGCTAGACACCTACTAAGATCTTGATCTAATATCTGAAACTAAAAAAGCACAAGATCATTAGTACTATAACTACATGAGTTAATCATCATCAAAACTAGAGTGATAGGCCTTTGGGCCAACGATCTCCCCCTTTTTGATGATGACAAAATTCATGGAGTTATATATGCATGGATTAAAGATAAGCTTCATAGAAGCTCCCCCTTAACTGATGCATAGTAATAAACAATAAAGATATTCAATAAAGTGCATAAATTAAACAAAACATATATGCATAAATACTAATATTAAGCATGCATATATAAACTCTCGAAATTCTTCTCCCCTCTTTTGTCAATTCATCAACAAAGGGGTGAAGACAACCAAACAATAAAGATGTATATGCGATATACATTCATGAAGAGGAGAGGCGTAAAATTAGCTCCCCCTGCATACATGTATTACATGAAAAAGGGATGACAAGACCCTAGCCCACATGAAGCATAATATACAATGTATAAACGGAGATATTAAGCTCTCCCTACACACGTGTACCACATAAAGAAGAGATGTCAAGCTCCTCAATGTGAGATGCACTCAACATGAATCTATATATAGAGAAGATGTTAAGCTCCCCTTGCATATTGGCAATACATATCAAAATAATTTTGAAATCACTTTTTTTTAAAACAAACTTTCAAATTTCTTTAAGTTAACGAAATAAATTTTGATATCAATGAAATCAAATTGTAGTTCACAGCACAAAAGTTGGTACCATTTGTAGATAAACAAAATTTTAAGATAACAATAGTAGATTTTGATACCAATTGAAAATGAAATATTGTATGTTTTTAATACCAATTGAAATATGTTGTAAATTTTGATACTAATTGAAAGGTAAAATATGAAGTACATTTTTTTTAAAAAAAATACTAATTGAAATAATTAGCAATTGAAATACTAATTGAAAATAATGTATATACTTATTAAGATACCGATTAACATTTAAACTTAAGTCAAGCTTAGCATAAACATAATTTGTGCTCTAAGAATGTAAAGATATTGTAAAACAAGCACAATCAAATCATATGTGTGTGTGTGTGAAAATGGAAATACCATTGAAATTGATATTAATTGAAATTTGAAGCATACATATATAAGAAAACATATATGAGTATACGAAGATAAAATTCCATGAAGATCATGTGTATAAGTCATACCTACCACCCTATTCATGCACATGTTTAAAAAGATATTCAATAAGGCATATAAGACATGCCCATCCATCCGCCCTTAAAGGGTAAAAGTTTTCAAAAATAAGATTTAAAAATAGTTATAAATTGAAAACACTACCAAATGAAGAATAAATAACTAGTTTAAAGTTAATTTTTAAAAACTAGTTAAAGATCCTTCAAACAGAAAACAAATCAAATATCCCATGAAGCATGCTAAATACATAAGAGTTGACACTCGAAATCTATAAAGCTCATAATTGCTCATGAAACAAAGTCATGAGTAAACAAATGAAATGTGAGTACACAAAAATCATGTGAATAATATATTCATGAAAAAGAGCAATAAAGCTTAAAACATCAAAACATATAAAAATCATAAAATTTATGTTTCATTAAAATTAACAAACTTCAAGGTATATGTATATTCTATTAAAACCAAAAAATATACATACATATCCCAAATAAAAATGAGTCCACAAAAGTATATTGCATGAAGGCAAGTGGCTCTAGGGTATACATGTATATTTATTAGTTTTCACAAAAAAATAACTTATACATGAAGCTAAACATGTACAAAAATGGGAAAAACAAGTATAAATGAAAGATATCATCAAAACTAGATTATACATGTGCATGTAATGAGTACAAATGAGCAATGAGACACAAACATATAATAATCAAGTGTAACTCACTACTTGTACAAATATAAACACGAGTTTTAACGAAAACTACATCTAAACAAGTAATCACCACATGAAGTACAAAATATGCTCATAAAACATGCTAAAATATTTATATGAAAGCATGTAAATAAAAATGGGAGTTAGAGATAGTTACCAAAACTAATGAACCTATCTCTAGGTCTCCAAACCATGGTGGTCCTCTCCACCAAACATCCTTGATAGCGATGCAAAAATTTGGTATATCCATCTAGTTCATGCATTCGCACCAAGGCACTATACCTCTCACATCATGTGAGAGCCCACGCCTACATCAAACACAAGAGGTGAGGATTTTGGTACCCTCCACGGGGGTTAGCATCATAAGGAACCCGAACATTATTATTTAAAAAATTTATAGAATTTAATCTATCAAAGCAAAATCTTGCAAAATGGCCTTTGCGGCCACAATGTGTACATGTGTACACTCTAGCATACATATGAGAATGGGTGTGATCATGATATACATGAGGTGTATGTCGTGTAGGATGTGCATGCATATGTGGAATTTATTTCTTGCGAAACATAGATTCCAATTTATTATGTTTAAATGCACATTGGCTCAAAGTGGAGCCCAAGCAATCAATGTTCTTCGTCATAATGAAAATATTATTATTAATTTTGGAAGAAGAGACATGAGCATGAGAATCAACAATCCTTTTCTTTTTAAAATTTTTTTATTTTCTTTTAAAATAATTTTTCTTTTCAAAGAGTTATTTTCTTCTAAAACAATCTCTTTTTCTTTTTCAACCAAAATAATTTTATTTTTCAAGGAATTGTTTCCTTCACAAATATCATTTAATTTTGAAGATAAGGAAATATTCTCCTTTTTCAAAAAGTTATTTTCTTTTGAAATATATTCAAATTTATTTTTAAAAGAATCTTTTTCTTTCTTCAACAATTCATATTTTTTAAGAAGTTTTTGACAAAAAGATGCAAGCTCATCATATGGCATGTCAATACTTCTTCTACCTCGAATTCAGAGTTTACCTCAAGGGGGTCATCCTCTTGGACCATGTAGCATATGTTGAAAGCATCACTTCCATCATCTGAGTCACTCCCCATATAGTATTGCTTTTGTTCACCAAGGGAGACTAGTGTGTTCCATACTACAAAAGCCGAATCAAAGTTAGCAACCTACATAAATAATCATCATTTAGGGTACTCTTTAAAGTATAAAGGTTTTTTGCATTAGCCTCAAGGTTTTGCCATTTAAACAATAAGAATCTTTAATGGTGATAAAATAAACATGAATTCCTAGGGCTTTGAGGTACATTGACATCTTAACTTTTCAAATTTGGATGTTAAGAATATCAAACATGGGAGGTGCCATGAAATCCATATGTGTGTGTACAAATATTGTGATTAGCTAAAATGAGGATCTTTAACTCAAGGCTGTTAGACCCAAATCAAGAGCACCAAGCTCTAATACCAATTGAATGTACACCTAGAGGGGGGATCGGTTGAATAGGTGTACAATTTAATCTTATGCAAATGATGCGGAATTAAAACTAATTATGTAAACTAAAAACTATTATGCTAAACACACCAAATATAACATAAGAGTATAGCCGAATTTCCGGTGAAGGACTCTGAAATATCTCCTCAAGATTCCTCTAAATTAAGAATTGAGGTGCCACTTTAGCTCTCTTGGTTGAATACAAGTGTGAGTAAACAATCCCAAGCATATATCAATTAAGCGCAAGTATATCAAGCATAAAAAGTATAAATAAGATAAGCATGCAAGATATATAAACACAAGTAAGAGAGAGAGCAATCATAAACACGGAAGAATTGTTTCGAGATTCAAGCACCCTTGCTCTATGTCCCCGCCTTTTACACTATGAAGGATTTTCACTAAAAACAATCCCGCAACACCTACAATGAGTTCATACTAGAACTCTTGGACTCACTAGTCCCTCTTTTATTCCTGCAAGAACAAACATGCAAGCACACTAGCTTGCTGAGGCCGCACCTCTACACCGAGCTCCCACAAGAACTCCAAACAACACGAACCCGTAAATTCGCCTCCTCAAATACAAAGATGAACACTTGGTGATCTCTACACTTTGATCACCTAAAACACTCTCACAATAAAGCTCCTATAGGATAGATATGGCAATGGAAAGCTCAAGTATGTGTGAGAATTTATGATGAAAAACTCAAGAAATCTCTTTTGAAAACATCTTGAAAAACTCTCCTTTTAATATGGAAATATTTGCTCTAAAATAAGTGGAGAAAACTTCTAAGAGAGATGGGAAAAACTAGTTTTGAAACCCTCTCAAAATCTTGTATAAAACAGCCCAAAACAACCCCTTATATAGACTCTCAAAAACTAGCCATTGGGGTCCAACTCAGCAGAAAAATCTGCTGGCAGTCGACCGGTTGGTCGACTGGCCAACGGTCAAATTTGTGACCGTTGGGGCTGTCGGTCGACCGATCGGTCGACCGGGGCCAGATCTAGAGAGCAAAGCTCTCTGGCTGGTCGATCGCCCGGTCAGCCGACCCTCAAGCCAAAAGGTTGTGCACGTTCTGTGCCCATCGTCGACCGCCCGGTGGACCGCCAGAAGGCCAGATCAGAGATTTTTGGGGATTAAAAACTTGGTCTTTTAACTTCAATAAAATCCCATAAAATCACATAAAATCTAAAAAATAAGTTTATTGAAATACTTTAAAGTACAAATATGTGTGATTAAAAATCAACACATATTATAAACTTTTTGAAATATTTTTGTAATATAAAAATTTTACCTTAAACAAAAATCTGTATTTTTCAAAATCAATCTTCAATTTGAAAAACAATTTTTTCAAAACTTCTCCAAATACAAAAATAAGATATTTGAAACACTTTTGAGGCTTAGTGTGTATGGATATGATTACACATATAAGATGAATGTCTATATTTTTGACAATAAGTTCTAAAATAAGTTTTGATAAATATAAAGCTTAAAACACACGATATAAAAAACATCAAATAAGTTTTTCTAAATATATAAACCAACAATGTGTAAGGATGAAATCCAAAACACATATAAACCGTATAAACTTGTTTTGATAAAATCTAATCATGAAACACAAGGATGTATACTTTGAAGCTCAAAACCAAAAATGGTATTTTCTAAAATCAAAACTATTTTATGAAAACACATATAAATTTTGTGTGTGTGTGTGTGTATATATGAGCTTGAGCAATCCACAACTAATCTATCCTTTACATTTTATCTAAAAAAATCTTAACACTTACAAACATGACACAAGTCTTCTTGAAAATCTTCTCTTGAAAATCTTTTCTCCATCTTGACTTGGTCCAAACCTTGATCCAAAGAGCTAGAATCCTCTTGAGTGTTAGATGCGATTTTTTCGCGTGAGCTCTTGAATCAACACGTGCTAGCTTCAAAACTTGACTTTGAATCTTTTGTTGAAGCTAAACACCTACAAGATCTTGATCTAATATCTGAAACCAAACAAGCACAATATCGTTAGTACTATAACTAAATGAGTTAATCATCATCAAAACTAGAATGATGAGCCTTTGGGCTAACATTGCATTCACCATGTTTTGGAATGTTTTATTTTTTTCAACTACACTATTAGATTCGGGTGAATATGGAGGAGTGGTTTCATGAATTATATCATTTTGTTCACAAAATTTATTAAATTGTTTAAGTTCATATTTATCACCTCTATCTGATTTAATCTCTTAATTTCTTATTTAGCTAATTTTTAATTTTTGATTTATATTTTAAAAACATATCAAAGGCTTCATCTTTAGATCTCAATAGATAAACTAATGTATATATAGAATAATCATCAATAAAAGTGATATATAATCTTTTATCACCTTTAGTGAAGCTATTTATTAGGTCACCAAGGTCACTATGAATAAGTCAAGCAATTCAAATTCTCTTTGTACACTTTTGCATGATTCTTAGTGAATTTAAATTCAACACATATTTCATATTTATCATGATCAAATATGTAATATTATGCAAAAGACCTATATCTTTCATTTTCTTAATAAAAGAAAAAACAACATGTCTTAATCTACCATGCCAAAGATCACAGGGTCAAGCAAGTAAGCAGAAGAAGTAGATGTATTTTCATTTATGATTTTAAGTACATTCAGCATAAACAAACCCCGACTACAATACACTTTATCAACAAATTGTCTATTTTAGTCATTATAATTTTGTTAGACTCAAAGTGGACCTTAATGCCAGCTTTTCCAAGAAAAAACACTAAAATGAGGTTCCAACGGATCTCTAAAACATGAAGCACATCTGCAAGAGAAGAATCTTCTCATAAATGAGCTTGAGAAGCAACTTTCTCTTATCCACAATGGATGAGGACGTTGGACCTTCCATGAACACTTGTTCACCATCATCAACAGAGAAATAAGAAGAGAAAGCTCCTCTGTCAACACATATATGTCGGTTGCCCTGAAATTAATCACCCAGTTCTTATTATGTGCAACCATGTTAAGCTTAGAAATTACAACAACAATAATATCACTCTCTACAAGGCTTGCTTTTGGCTTGAACGGAGCCTCATCAGTCTTCCAGAACTACCCTTGCTGAGTAGTATCTGGGTTTCACACATACGAAACAATTTTCTTTCTTTTGAAAGCAGAGTTAGGGTTTTTTTTATCTTAGGATTCTGATTTGACTTATAGTTTGCTTATGAAATTGCTTCTTTGGTTTGGTAGGCTTACTTTCAATTAGATTTGTCTTGAAAGCAAGCTTCTATGCTCTTCTATTTTCTCTCTTTCTTTGATCTTCTCTTTAATTCTAATGTGAATTACTAAGTATTCAAGGTTCATTTGTTTTCTTTTATTCTTCAGTTTTTTCTTATAATATTTCCATGATGGGTAGTTTTTCAATCGAGGCTCCAACAACAAAGGCTTCAGGTAGGGTGATGTTTTTATTTTTAAGATCATCAAATAGAACATGATATTCATGAATTTGAGAGGAAATATCATTTGCATCAGACATGATAAAATTCAAAAATTTTCAATAGTAAAATTTTGTGTTCCAGCTTCTTCAAGAATGTATATCTTATTAAGACTTTCTTAAAATTTCAGTTGCAGTGTTATAAGAATAGTAAACGTCAAACAATGCATTACTTAGTGTGCTGAGAATAGTGTGTGAACAGATTTTGTTAGATTTTTTCTAGTTTTGCAAGTCCTTTTCTTTTTCTAATTTAAGGTCAGTTATAATAAAGGCATAACCAGTTACATCAAGTGCAGATAGAACTCTTTCTTATCATCTTTTAAAGTATGTTCTATTAAAGGTTTCAACTCTAGAAATGTCAAGTAGAGCAGCAACTATAACAATATCCATCTACTCTTAAGAAAATTAACTATGAATTACTACTACGCTTTAAAAGATTGACTTTCAAGAGGAAGGAAACCTCTCTGAGATTGAGGCGTGCATATCACTGTCTTTAAGAGTAGATCGCATCTCTCTGAGAGATTATTTCAGTACAGCAGGTTGAAGGCAGCCTACCCTCTAGGATTCAAGATCGCTAGCCCTGTAAGCGTGCACTCGTAATGCACAGGCCCTTGAACAGGTCGATTTTATTTCCTTCAGAGTTGTAGAAGAGTTGCAGAGAAATACAGACGAGAGGGAGAGGTTGAAGGTAAGAGATTAGTTGTCTTGGAGAGAGAATGGACTCTCTTTTAAAAAGAGTTTTGCTTAATCAATTTTTTTTGGGCAGAGAATATTATCTTACCTCAGGCAAGAAAAAGATCTTTCTACGTATCCAATATGAGACTAAATGAAAAGCACTAAATTTTGAAATACACCTGAAACACCAACACATTGTTCAGGCATCCATCTCTCTATTGTACTCTCATCAACACTGAACTACTCCAAACATGAAGGCAGGCTCACATCGTTTGCGTTCCTGTTTATGCTAAGAGCTAACAATGTCTTCACCATGCTCCTGCTGACTCGAAGGCTGCATTGCATATTAGACCACACCCTCAGTCGCGCATTATTCTCAGCACTACCTTCTAACATGACAAAAACTACATACTCTGAGCGAATGAGGATGGGGTGATGATGATACGCGACAAATGTCCCTAGCGTACTGCATCACTAATCACACCACCTAGTTCTTGGACCGGAGTACGCATACGACTCGTATAACTCGGGGAATGTTAATATCTTAGGTTGTTAGGATTATAATGTGAATACGTCGTGAAGGTTGATTAATATCAAATTTGGCAGTTTTTTTCTTGATTTGTTTTAAGTGCGAGTTAGGTTCAAGTTTTCTTTATTCTTATTAAAGGTGTTTTGAGTCCGAGTTAGATTCAAGTTTCCTTTATTCTGATTGAAGGAGTTTGTTTAGGATTAGGAGAATTCTATGGTTTATAAATAATCCCTTAGGGGCGGCCTTTGTTAGGATTATGACTGAATATGTCGTGAAGATTGATTAATGTCAGATTTGGCAGTTTTCTTTTCTGAATTTGTTTTGAGTCCGAGTTGGATTCAAGTTTCTTTTATTCTAATTGAAGGTGTTTTGAGTCGGAGTTGGATACAAGTTTCCTTTATTCTGATTGAAGGAGTTTGTTTAGGACTAGTAGTTGTTTTACATTGATTTTGCAAAAGGGAAAACTTACAAAAAAAGGGGTCGAGGAGCTAAATTATAAGTAACACAAAAGATTACAAGTAGATCTCCTCTGAGATTCTGGAGAAGTGTGCCGATAGGAGTCTGGTCAGCGCGTGATCACTTTATCCCTTTGACGATGCGATCGATAAGATTCCCGTCTCGCCTGGTTTGGGGAATCGGAGAACAGAAGGTTGGTAGAACCCTCTTGTTGCTTCTCAAACTGCCTCCACTTGGGAATTCCTTCTCGCCTGGTTCCGGAGATTCCTTGAGAGGAAGATATTAGGGTATCAGCACCCTGATTAGAGAAACAGTTCTCTAAAGTCTCTAAATTATTGGAAGCAAGAGAATAGATCTCTGTTTTGCCTCTCGCCTCTTTTTACGTGTGTCTGTGCTCGTCGTGTCTTCTCTTGTGCCTCTGGTGGGCTATTTATAGGGAGAGCAGGGGTATAATTGTCCCTTAAAAATCTGAAAACAGATCAAGTCAATTTATTTAAATCTAAAAAGTAGCCTTGCTGCGAGGCTAGGATCAGCTTCTACGAGGCTAGAAGGTCGGTCTCCTGATCTGCTTTGATCCTTTCCATATAATTGAAAGATCTCCCCTGATTCTCTTACTCGTTTTAGGAGAGTCAAGAGATTATGGCAAGCAATTTCCAAATTTGATCTCAGATTTGATCTTGATTAGATTTGATCTTGATCCTGAATTGATTTGATCTCATCTGGAGATTTAATTAGTCAAAGGTTGACCATAACAGACCCGCAGCGGAGCTGCTACGCCGAGCTCGCAGCGGAGCTAGAAGAAGCATCTGGCGAAGTCAGAAAAATGCTCTTCAGTGGAGCTAGATAACATCTATGGCGAAGCTACCGAACATCTTTCTACGCAGTTGCATTTGGCTTCGAGCGAAACTAACTCTCTGTGGAGTTAACTGAATACTTCAGGCGAAGCTGTAAGTTAGCTCCCTGACGAAACTTTGAACAGCTTCAAGGCGAAGTTGGACAAACTTAGCCTCTCAGGCAAGGCTATCCCTTTGGGCTCATGTGATGCTAAGTGCTAAGCTAACCTAGCATCTTAGACCTGCTTAGGTCTCTTCAGAGACAATCTGGGCTCACTGTCTGCTTCACTGGATCAGTAAAGTCCAAGTTGCTGCTTTGTCCCTCGGAGATGGGTACAGAACTGGTTGTCAGCTTGTCTGTCACTTGTCTTTTATAAATGTCAATAAGTTTAGATATTGTTCAGGCCAGTAAGAATCTTGTCTTTTTTAAAGTGCCAACAAGACCCCCTTCAAAGTTTTTAAAAGTCTGCAATGAAATGGTTCAGGCTTCGAAATACTTTGAATTGCTTTGATAGGTGGTATGTGTAGACGTGGGAAATATAAGCTCGTGTAAGATTTCCTTGAATCAATTGAAAAATTACAACGGACTGATACTCCAGTTACAAGGGAGGGAGGATGTTGAGTCTTGAATCCTCCCTTTCTTTAGTGCTGGGTTCTTCAGGTAGCGATAGAAAGTGAATCTTGTTTTTCGTTGACCGGGTGAACGTCAAGAACTTTGGGGATCTTCTCTTTGGTGGCAGATGGAGTAACACAGCTCTGTCGGTCAGAAATCTCAAAGAGATTATAGCAAAGCAAGTTAGCTGAAGAGTTGGACTCTCTTTCCTTCTCTGTGGAGATTCTCAAGTCAGGCTCTTCTCCTTGATCTCTCTCTGCGTGTTCTAATTGACTGACCGTCTGTATCTGCCTCATAGCAACGGGGCTATTTAAAGAGGTTTCAGGGGCGAATGTGCCCCCTAAAAACACTCCACAATGAGGGGTTAACTTCCCCGTTATGTGGGCAGTGACTGGCCCCATAACCAGGGAAGTTATAACTGAGGCGCGGGTTTCGACCCACGCGCCTTGATGCTGAGACGCGAGTTTGGACCCACGCGCCTTGGTGCCGCAGTATTGGCTGAGACGCGGGTTTCGACCCACGCGCCTTGGTGCCGCAGTATTGGCTGAGACGCGGGTGTCGAGCCGCGCGCCTTGGTGCTGCAGTGCTGGCTGAGACGCGGGTGTCGAACCGCGCGCCTTGGTGTTGCAGTGCTAGCTGAGACGCGGGTGTCGAGCCGCGCGCCTTGGTGCCGCAGTGCTGGCTAAGATTAGCCCTGCATCTGGAGTTTGGGACTCTGCTTTTGATGACTTGTCTTCAATGATTTTTAGACAGCCTACAGAACTCCCTCCAAAGTTTTCGATATTCCGTAGTTAGCTGGGGCGGATTTCGAAATACTTTGGACTCTAGCTGAATCCACCCTTATGACTGGACTGGCAATGCTTCGGGCTTGATCTTGTTTGGAGTATGGCCTTCGTGAGTGTACTGTGGAACTCTTTGAGGCCGCCAAAATTGATCGTGTTGAGTGTCTAGATACACAGTCTAAACCTCCCCGATGCTTTTGAGTTTTGTCATTGGTGTACTTTAAACCAGGGGTGGGCAGTCGTCTGCTTGTACCAGTGTACTGTTAAACTGAATTGCAGAAGCAAGAACTGAACGCCAGTTCTTTGGACGCAGGTGTAGTACTGCTTTAAAGACGCGCCTTCTATAAGGGTGCATCTTTTGGGAATGAAAACGCGACTGTTACTCGATGAGGCAGACGCGACTTTGGCCGGGTTGAAAGGATGCGTCCATCGAAGGGACGCGTCTTTAGAGAAGACGCTACTGTTGGATGCAAATCCGTGCCATGAGTACGCTGCCACGTGTCTGTAGAATTGAGGGGACATCTACTTTTTAGCGTGCGAACTGCACGCTGCATTTAATGCGCTGTCCACGCATCAGCCCTTCATTGGGCTTAGGCATTAATGTCTTTAAATGCCAAATCGGCGCTGGCGGTTGGAGACTTGCGTCTTCGATGTTTCCCGAAGCGACAATCCACGCGTCAGCCCTTCATTGAGCTTTGACATTTGTGCGGGTATTAAGGGGTACGGTTCTGATTAGCGAGCCATTAATTGCAGACTTTGTGGTTTGCCTATAAATAGGGCTCAGCTTCTCCTTTTAGCAGTCCATCACTTAGACTGCTTTTCCTTTGAGGGCGAATGCTCTGAGCGATTCTGCCTTTTCTCTTCAAGGACTTATATCTGGGACTCGCCTCCATGGATGATGATGACCCAGAGCTTTCATGCTTCTATTTGATCTCTTCAGAAGATATCACTGTCAAGTGATTTCAAGATCAAAAAGCGTCTCCTTGAGCACCTTTTATGTCCGCGCCTTGATGCAGAAAGTTAACCCCTCAATGGGAGTTTCTGTGGGTCTGACTTCCTGGTTCGCCATGAAATTTTCAGCCCAACTGAGTTTCAGTTTTACTGTCTCTTAAAGTGATTGATCTTCTTGACTTTCTCCTGGAGTCTAGCCGGTGCGCCCCCTTTGGGAGTTGCGCCATTCAGAACACTCTGACTCAAAATTTCCTAGACGTGAGTATAATGGACCTTCACGCTTGGACCGTGGGCTTTACATACCGAGCTCGCGTCTGAGGCTGTTGTCTTAGAAGAATTTCAACTTAGGTCGAAAGTTTCAGCCTGAATTTTGCGACCCCTGTTCGGCGATCAGGGAGACGGCAATTTTCGTGTCTGACTCTCTTCGCGCCTCATGCCTTAGACGCAGATGCAAAACTAGACTGCGTTCGAATTCTGTGTGTATCACAGCTTTGATTGCGTCTATTTCGGCCACCGCCTAAGTTTGGTTCACTGCGTGGGTCATTCCTGCGTCTGCAGTTTTTCGCGATAGCTACGTCTGTCACTTAGTTTTTCTTGTTGAAATATACTAAGTTTCAGATCTTCTAACTTTTGCATTTTACAGGTAGGCTTGATCATCCCTTTTCATGTTCGCTGGGCCCTTAGGAGAATATATCGGCTAGCGAACTTGTTCGACGGTCGACTACTGGAGAAGAAGTCATGGGCCCTGACACCCGCCAAGATCTCTTTGGATTCAATGCATCGGTCATGCTCCTTAGCATGGCATGGTCAGAGTGAGGATGGCGGTGGATATAGTGGCGGGTATGGTCTTGGATTCTCCCCTTCACCTACCCCAGAAGTGACATCGATGAAAGCTCCATGCTCATTGGATGACTTTCTGGTGGTGGAGATGTTCATCAACGAAGGATCATACCCCCCCCCCCCACTTCGGATGGTCAGGTGGAATCAGAAGATTCTGCTGCCTTTTGTCCTCAAAAACACCATTGTTCTTGGTCCACGATGGGCTCTTTCGATGTTTACATCATGCATCGTGGTGCAATCAGCTTCTGATCGTCGCCACAGTGTTCAATCCTACTTTGGCGCCCTTCCAAGCAACTTGTAAGCAGCTTCAAGGAGTGAGTGCAACCTTTGAGAGAGAGGGGGGACTTCTTTGTACTCCTTTATTGTAACACTCAATCTTATTATATAAGAGAGCGTTTTGTATCACTTTCATATGCCTGAATATAAATAAAAGTGACACTTTTCTTTTTTGTTTCCTTCTATTGTCTTGAACTCTTTTTTTTAAGTCAGACGAATAGAAGCAAAGAATCTTTGACTTGCCAAAACTTATAATGATAATCTTTAACGAGTTAAATTTTGTAGAGAGAGGTCCTATTTCAGGAACTCAAAAATGCTGTCAGAGGTGTGATATTAACTTGACAAGGATAAGGTAACTTTTGTGGACCTGCCACTCTATAAAAGAAAGTGACAAGTGGAACTCGTACCCCCAGGGAAGATGAGCCTTTATCAGAGGTTTCGGATTAACTTGATTAAGGTCATTTGGGGAGTTGATGAAAACACTGTTAACGGTGTAATGTTAACCTAACAATGTTTTTAGGTAGACTTGTTGTTCTGTTGGGGAGAATAACAAGTGAGACTAGACTCGCGGGGAATCTAGAAAAGTCTTTACCGTTAGAGGTGTGGTATTAACTTAACGGGTTGAACATAGTCTTGTCAGAAGTGTAGTGTTAACTTGACAAGGATGTAAGTCAGAGGTGTGATATTAACTTGACTTAAAAGCTTTTCAGTTTTATTTGGGAAAACTGAATGTGTCACTGTCATAGGTATGATGTTTAACTTGACAGTGAGGGTAATGCTAGAGGTGTAATTTTGAACTTGGCATTGGTCATCTCGACTTTGACAAGGAAGTCCGAGGGAAAGTCATGGCCATAAGTGTATTGTTGAACGTAGCAATGACCTGGATGCTAGAGTTGTAGTGTTAAACTTGGCATCGTTCATTTCAGCTTCGATATGGAAGTCTGAAGGAAGATGACTGTCAGAGGTTTAAAATTGAACTTGGCAGCAACTTGATTACTGTTAGAAGTGTAATGTTAACTTAAACAGTAATTTATCAGAGGTGTGGTATTAACTTGACACTAATTGACTCATGATAAGAGCAATTTGAGGACCTGCCATTCTATTGATGAGAATTAACAAGTGAGGTTTAAAGAGCCAGAGGTATAGTGTTAACTTGGCAAATTTGAAGATTTGCTGCTCCATGTAGAGTTGACAAGCAAAATTTGTACTCGACAAGGAGTATTGAAAATTTTCATTACCAGAGGTATAGTGTTAACTTAGCAATGACTGTATTTCGTAGGCTTACCATTCTATGAATGAGAATTGGTAAGAGATTTTGGAGGAAAGAGTGGAGCCAAGTCCACTTTAGGATTTTTAGCAAACCCACAGCTGTCAACGGATTTGAGGTGCCTTTACCAACTACCGTTTGAGTTGGGCTAGCCATGCTATTCCCCTCAGCATGATGAGTTGTCAAAGACTTATGTTGGGCTTAGAAGCCAACATTTTCCTCTATCCTTAGCCGTCGGGGGCGTCGGATATTAGTGAAGAAACTTTTCTTGTTTTGATCAGAGGTGTACTTTTAACTTGATCGGCGGAAGAGTACCATTAAGGATAGTACTTTTCAGGAACCTGCCATTGATGGGCATCATGAGTGTATCGCCATTTGAGGTTATGAGGTGATATGATCCATTTGAGTAGACTGACTCTACTATGAATGGTCCTTCCATTTGGGCTGGAATTTTCCTTTTGTCTTGTGCGTCATCACCATGGGTCTTTTGACGACTAAGACAAGGTCACCTTTCTTGAAAGTTCGCACTTTAACTTTCTTGTTAAAGGCTCTGGTAATTCGAGCTTAGTAAAGCTCGATTTGTTGTTGGACCTACAGACGTTTATCGTCTAAGGCTTCCAATTCTTGGAGTTGCTGTCGATGCTTCTCCTCTGTTGTCATCTCTGCTGTCAAGGCGACACGTAAAGATGGAATTTGGATTTTCAGTGGAAGGACGGCTTCACACCCATATACCAAAGAAAACGGCGTAGCTTTAGTTGGGATTCGCACAGTTGTACGATAGGCCCATAAGCATTCACCTAGCTTGTCGTCCCAGTCACGTTGACTTTTCGAGACGAATTTCTTGAGAAGCTTGCCGATGGTTTTGTTGAAAGCTTCTGCGAGACCATTAGCGGCGGGATAGTATGCCGTTGAGGACACACTCTGGATTTTGAACTTAGCGCAGATCTCTGGAAAGCCTGACTGATGAACTGGGGTCCATTGTCATGGACAATTCGCCGAGGTACCCCAAAACGGTAAATGATGTGATGTTTCACGAACTTGATCATGTCGGATGACTTTACCTCCTTCAAAGGAATGGCCTCTGCCCACTTGGAGAAGTAATCGGTTATGGCTAAGATAAACTAATGTCCTTTTGATGATGGCAGGCTGATAGGGCCAACTACATCCATCCCCCACATTTCAAATGGCCAGGTAGAGGTCGTAGAGTGAAGGTAGCTAGTGCTTGGTGGATGAAATCGCCATGTACTTGGCAAGCGTGACACCTTTTGGCATAAGTGATGGCGTCAGCAATCATCTTGGGCCAGTAGTATCCCAACCTTTGGAGTCGATATGTCAGTTTTGGGCTAGGTTGATGGGCTCCACACATACCGTCATGGGCTTCTTTCAATATCTCCTGTGCCTCTTTCGGTGAGAGGCAGCGGAGCAAGACCCCGTCATGCGATCGACGATACAATGTTTGCGTAATCGCATTATAGTAGAATTTGGGGGCTTTCCTTCGAATGGCAGCCACTTCTTTGGTGTCCTCAGGCAGGATGCCGTATAAGATAAAATCAATATAGGGGAATCGTCAGTCTCTAGACTCTGGACCGGTTGACAACTCCAGTGCTTCTTTACCTTGACGATCTCCCTTTGGCTCCTGGCAGTCCTCAGTAGCAATTCTCGGGCAATACAGGTTGTGACTGTGGACAAATATCTTTTCTATTGCTCCAGCCGGAAGAGCTAAGGAGGCAGATAGGGATGCGAGTGCATCTGCATGCGCATTTTGCCTGCGCGGCACATGGTCAATGTAAAAGTTCGTGAACTTCTCGGCCATGCGGACAGTTGCGTTGTGATAGGGTACTAGATCTTCATGTCTGACTTCGTACTCCCCGCGAACTTGGCTGACGATAAGTTTGGAGTCGCCATATGCCTCGAGATTTTTAACGCCAATCTCATCGGCGAATTGCATCCCAATCAAAAGAGCATTGTGCTCCGCCACATTATTGGAACAAGGCTCAGTTAGTGAGATGGCTCGAGGAATCACGTAGCTCTGTGGAGAGACGAGTACTACCTCTACCCCCACTACTATATGTCCTTTTGGGCTTGTCTCGATGCACCGTCGAAGAAAAGTTGCCACACTTGTCTTTCAAACGATGTCTGGGTCAGGCAGACTTCCGCGACCTCATCTGAAAGATCCTCATAAAGTTTGGCTGCCCTCGGATCTGGGTGCTCAGCTAGGAAATCCTCCACTGCTTGCCCTTTAACGGCCTTTTGAGGTAAAAAGTGTATTTCATATTGGGATAGCAATATAGCCTATTTTGCCAACCGGCCGTTCAATAATGAAGGCTTTGTCATGAGTAACCTCAAGGGGTTAACTTTTGATATGACATTTATAGTTTGGCCTACCAGATAGTGTCGCATTTTCTGAATAGCAAACACCAGTGCCAAACATTCCTTCTCGATCGGGTTGTACCGATGTTCGGCTCCGATCATTGTTCTACTCAAATAGTAGATTGCTTACTCTCGTCCTTGATTATCATTCTGAGCTAGTAGAGCTCCTAAAGAATGATCCATCGCTCGGACGTATATCAGGAAAGGTTTTCCGGATACCGGAGCTGCAAGGACTGGTGGTTATGTGAGGTATTGTTTAATTTCCTCAAATGCTTCTTGGCAAGCGTCGTCCCAAATGAACGAGACACCCTTCTTCATTATTTGGTAAAGGGTTGGCATCTTCTAGAGAGATTTGAGATAAACCTTCAGATGTACGCCAATCGTCCTTGCAATCCCCTGAGCTCCTTGAGGTTTCTCGAAGGTTGCATCTCCTAGATAGCGCGAACCTTTTCCGGATCTAAATGAATTCCCATGAAAGTTACAACAAATCCTAGGAATTTGCCACTGGCCACCCCCAGGAAGGATTTGGTGGGATTCATTTTCAATTGATGAGCCCGCATGATGTCGAAGACAACCTTCAGGTCAGTTATGTGATCACCTTTAGCGCGGCTTTTTACTGCGATGTCATCAACATAACATTCCACCGTTTTGCGCATATGCTGATGGAAAATGGCATTCATGGCCCTTTGATATGTCTGATTTGTCACATACATTGCATTTATATTGTCACTTTACCATACTTGTTTGCTAATAAATGATATTAATAATTGTCTTTTTCTTTGCTAAATGTAGGCCCAAATGCTCAAAGAAATAAATGAGGAACAAGCCCAAAAGCCCACTTTAGTCTGAATTAATTCAGAATAAACTCGAAGTGAAGAAATCTGGGCTATCAAGGAGTTGAGAAAATCCCTCCTTGAATCGAGGAATCGGAGCCAAGAAAATCAAATGCTGATTCAGTCAGTGGTTGAAGAAGAAACAAGAAAATCAACCAGATATGCGAGAAGCCCTTCACCCCAGGAAGCTCCCCCCTCTTGGTGTGGCCACCTGGCCACACCAGTGCCGCAGAATTGCAGCCCAAGCCGCAATTCTGCGGCAAACTGAATTTAGTTGGGGGAGCGTTTGCTCCCCCAACGTTCCCGGGATCCTGATTCGTGGGTTTTTGGCTATAAATACCTCTTTCAGCAGAGAAAAAGGCAGCGAAGACTAGGATTAAATTTTGCACTTATTTTCTTAGGATCTAGGTTCATTGTTAGCTAGAAAGAAAGTTGTAATCTTGCTTTTTAAGTTGTAGTCCAGTTTCAAAATTTTGTGAGAGAGAGAACTGAGAGCTTGTACTTGAAGGTTGAAGTGACATCAATACAAAGATCGGGCCGATTTCTCTTTCACTTGCAGTACGGTATGCTTTACATTATGTCGTTGTTTTCTTCGCTTTCCATGAGTAGCTAAACACGTTTTCTGGGCTAGCTATCGACTCTCTTTTGTTTTCTTCTCTTCTGTTTTTAAAAGCAAAGTCCCGATGACTCATATGCATGCCTCCCTTAAAAGCCTTTCTTTTTGAAAGTGTTCTTGAAGGCACATGAGCATGGGTATGGATAATTGAATTTACCATTCTTTCTTGAACTTCTTGTGAATCGTTTTTAATTCATTCTTGCTTCTTCGCGCTTTATGTTTTAATATCCGATTCCAACTCTTTCTTGAAGAAAAAGGACTTAAACCTTTTGCATGCTTTACTTAAACCTTTCTAAAGATAAAGCAACTTTAAGTTTTGCAAATGATAACTTGAGGGACTTAACACTTTAAGAGAAGAATGAACAATTGAGTAGGAAGATAGTAAGCCCAGATTTGATTTCATATTATAAACCAACATCACACTTCTTAAAGTTTTTTTTTACAAATCACCTTCTCCAAATCCTTTCTGAAAGTTGAAATTTCTCTTTTTCATCTCTTTTCCATACACTCTCTTTTCCTAAAGAACAAACACAAATTCCTTGTTTTTAAAACGACTCATCGAAAAGCTTCCATCGCATCCCTCCTTGTGGACACGACCCGTTAGCCACAAGCTACACGGTACATTCTTAAACTCATTGGTTGTTTCATTTGTTTTAGCAATCAATTTTTGGCGCCGTTGCCGGGGAGGGTAACATGTTTTTTTTTATTGAAATCTGAATTTTTTTTGAAAATTTTTAGAACTAAACGAATTTTCTTCTCTGTTGCAGGTTACAGGGCAATTAAAGCAGGAAATTAATATTGCAGTGACATACAAGTGGTATTGGGCCTCTGCTCTAGAAAGCAGAGACCCATTGCCCTCTGAATTTCGCGTTTCCACGGCAAAAGCCGCGGATCCACGGCAATGAAGAGCTGACTACTAACAGCTTTTTGCAGGGCTGCTTAGTTTGCAAATTCTACTTTGCTGCAATTATTTATTTCTTATATGCCATCACATAAGCCTGCTAATAATCAACAGTAAAACGTTTGTTGCAAAAGTTAAAAATTGATTAGACGTTTGCATTTTAGGCACTTGTCTTTTCAATTCATTTATTTTTACTGTTGAAGAGTACTGGAGCAAGGTACGTATGCATTGCATTTAGCATAGGACTCACTTCTTGGTTGATTTATATCGCTTTGAGTGAATCTTACATATCTTGTACACTTGCACAAATTGATCTTAAGGGCACTAACCCATTAACAAGATAAGGTGGGGATTTAATCACCCTTCCTTAGCCCAAAAATCACATTCCAAGCACTCACTAACCCAAGCCTAACTAAAATTGAGTAGACGTTGGCCCTAGGGACATCTCGGACTCAATTAGGAGATTATCCTAAGGGAAAAAAATGTTGGAATCTAACTCCTGCAAAATCAGTGTCTAGGAAAGGGATTGAGGGCCGAAAGCCCGAAGGTTGGTGGTTATTTAATTAAGGAACGTCTTTGACGGAAAACCTCCCACCAACCTTGCCCTGACCTGGCTGATTAGCTTGTGGTTAAAGTCTACATTAGACCTCCCGTGGACAGTCTAACCAGTTAGGAGTCGTCTAGGTCCTAAGTCTACCCTAATTTAGGCTAGAATTTTTTCTTTTTTGTTTGTTCATTTGTTTGTTTTTCTTTCTTTTTTGTTTGTGTTCCATTGTGTGATATGGCCTATAATAACAACTTTTCTAACTTCAATAATAATCCATATTACACATCAAATTCTTTTTCGGATATTACCAACCCGGCATATCATAACTTTGACCAACCTAGTGTGCCGGATTGGTCTTATCCGAATCAATATGACCCATACCCCCCATCGTATGACTATAATTTCCATAACGATTTTAACTCTTCACCGAGTCAGTGGGGATTCACCTCCCCTGAGCATAATTTCAAACCACCTTGTCCTCCTTCTCCACCTAGTCCACAATATTTTCAAGATTCATACTCAGTTCCACCCGTCCAAAATAGGAAACCATCAATTTTGGAAATGAGTATGCGTGAGTCCAAACCCAAATCCCAAAATCTGATGGACTCACAATTTCACTACAACTTCCAAGACAATTCTTCATCTTTTCATCAAAACAATGAACCTATCAACTATGAAAAGATACTTGAAGGCATGACTCAGGCTCAAAACACTCGTAATCGTGACATAGATATGATGGTCGAATCTCTACGTTCCCACCGTCCTGATGTCACTAACTATTCTGTTAGAGCTGAAGAGTCATGTAGTTTTGGAAATCAAGATTCTATTTCAGCACAACCATTTAAACTTGCCCAAACTCCAAATGAAATTGATAATTTGGCGAGTTATCCTTTTCCTGAAATCGAACTTGAAAATGAATATGATCTTGAACCCCAACTTAGTGATTCAATTCTTCTTCCTGATTCAATAATGACTCCGGTATCTTTACCTGACTTCAATCTTTTCCCAGAGTCGACATTGGATCCTATCCCAATTCATAATGAAATTGAATCTCCCATCTTTGAGGATCATATTGAACTTGACCAATTATACACTTTTGAAGATCCTATTGACAAATTGGTAAGTTCTCCATTTTTTGATATTGAACTCAATGAGATATGTGATCTAGATTCTCAAATCTGTGATCCAGTTCAACTTTCTAAATCAATCTTGACTCCTGTTTTGTTACCAAACTTGAGTAATATTTTAGAGTCAGTTTTGATTCCTCCACCTATCATTCATGAACTGGAATCACCCATATTAGGTCACATTCCATTGTTGGAAAATAAATGTGGACTAGAGTTTCAACTTCTTGACTTGGACCCAATTTCTGAACCTACTTCGACTCTTGAACCTTTACTTGACTTAAGTCACCTTCCTAAGTCGGTATTAGTTCCTGTCCTTCCTGAATCCAAGTCAACCGTTCTATCATTTCATACTCCATTCTGGGACGAGGTGGTTGACAAATTTGACTCCGAAATTAGTTATGGAATATGAAAATTAGATGGGGTTAAATATTTAATAAAGATCCTTCATGGATTTGTCTTTTTAATGGGTTATATTAAAGAAACTTCTGGTGGGTTCCTTCGAGACCCAAGAAAAGTTGATTGGGCCGCGTTTCGTGGACCAATCAGACCACCACCGGAACCACCACCTTAAGGTAACCTTTTCCTTCCCTTTCTTCTTTTTCATGCATTTATGCATTAATTCATACATTGAGGACAATGCATGAGATAGGTGTGGGGGAGGGTCTAACATAACTTTTCTTTTTGTTTAAAAATAAAAAAATAAAAAAAATAAAAATATTAACATTTTTTTTACTTTTAAAAACTTTTTGAAAATGGAAACAATACTTTGACATATTTTTTGTAAGAAATTAAGTTAATTTTAAGGAATAGGAAAATCTAAATTAGGATTTCTTATACTTGGTCAAAATAAGATTATTTGTTTGATTTTAGGGTTAGGAAGATAATTTATCAAAGTAATTTAGTCTTGATCTTTACCTTGATGAAATATGCACACTTCATACACTTACACACTTAGGGTTCAAAAATAAAGATTCTTATGCCTTATAAAAAAAAAGAAAAAAAAGAAAAGGTAAACAAATCTAATTATTGATTAGCTAGGTGCTTTGGCCTAAGAAAGCCTTAGTATTTATGCGAAAGATAATTAGACAAGTTTGAAAAAGAAAAAAAAATGTGTGTATCCTCTGATTAAGCTGGGTACTTATGCCTCATAACTTTTCTTTTTGTTTAAAAATAAAAAAAGTAAAAAAAATGAAAATATTAACATTTTTTTTACTTTTAAAAACTTTTTGAAAATGGAAACAATACTTTGACATATTTTTTGTAAGAAATTAAGTTAATTTTAAGGAATAGGAAAATCTAAATTAGGATTTCTTATACTTGGTCAAAATAAGATTATTTGTTTGATTTTAGGGTTAGGAAGATAATTTGTCAAAGTAATTTAGTCTTGATCTTTACCTTGATGAAATATGCACACTAAATACACTCACACACTTAGGGTTTGAAAACAGAGACTCTTATGCCTTATAAAAAAAAAAAAAAGAAGAGCTCTAATTATTGAGTAGCTAGGTGCTTTGGCCTAAGCAAGCCTTAGTATTTATGCAAAAGATAATTAGATAAGTTTGAAAAAGAAAAAAAAAATGTGTGTATCCTCTGATTAAGCTGGGCACTTATGCCTCATGAAGCATAAGTATTCACGCCTAAAAGGGGTACCTAGTATAAATAATGTGTATCCTCTGATTAAGCTGGGTATTTATGCCTTATGAAGCATAAGCATTCACGCCTAAAAGGGTTACATAGCACAAATAAAAACCTTGGTTTCGTGGCCTTATCTGCTCGGGTGTTTAGGTCCTTAGGGGTGTTTTCTCACCTGGTGCCCTAAAATCGTCTGGCTTGGGTGTCACCGACTGAAAGCTCGTTACATGGGCAGATTAGAAAGCCTAATGAAATTGAGGAATAAAAATTCACAAAAAAATAAATAAATATGAGGCATAGAAGTTAATGTTGAAGAACCCTTAGTAAACTTCACAGTCACGATGGTGCATACGAATCAGTGTAAATTAATAGACTAGATGAGAAGTACAATTTGACTCCTTACTTTAATTGATGACATGTTTTTGAATGGAGACTAAGTTTAGGAATGAAAATTTTGATATTCCTATAACTTATAGATTACTTAAGATCTCACAAATATACTTCGAATATTTCCTCCTTCAAAAATATAAAAAATATATATAATAAAAAAAAGCTTTTCGAAAATACTAACCTTTTCTCTTCCTTTTGGATTTTGTGGGTGTAATCCGCTGAAAACCCTCACGAGACAAAACTCGTCCTCTAGGGGTGACCTAGAGGTTTAACGGCTTGTTGCACATGCTCAGTGCAATCGAGTGACCTGCGAAAGTGGTCTAATAATTGATTCAAGTTAGTCTAATGTTTTGCTCGAGGGCGAGCAAAAGATAAGTGTGGGGGTGTGATTTGTCACATACATTGCATTTATGTTGTCACTTTACCATACTTGTTTGCTAATAAATGATATTAATAATTGTCTTTTTCTTTGCTAAATGTAGGCCCAAATGCTCAAAGAAATAAATGAGGAACAAGCCCAAAAGCCCACTTTATTCTGAATTAATTCAGAATAAACTCGAAGTGAAGAAATCTGGGCTATCTAAGAGTTGAGAAAATCCCTCCTTGAATCGAGGAATCAGAGCCAAGAAAATCAAATGCTGATTCAGTCAGTGGTTGAAGAAGAAACAAGAAAATCAACCAGATATGCGAGAAGCCCTTCACCCCAGGAAGCTCCCCCCTCTTGGTGTGGCCACCTGGCCACACCAGTGCCGCAGAATTGCGGCCCAAGCCGCAATTCTGCGGCAAACTGAATTCAGTTGGGGAGCGTTTGCTCCCCCAACGTTCCCGGGATCCTGATTCGTGGGTTTTGGCATAAATACCTCTTTCAGCAGAGAAGAAGGCAGCGAAGACTAGGATTAAATTTTGCACTTATTTTCTTAGGATCTAGGTTCATTGTTAGCTAGAAAGAAAGTTGTAATCTTGCTTTTTAAGTTGTAGTCCAGTTTCAAAATTTTGTGAGAGAGAGAACTGAGAGCTTGTACTTGAAGGTTGAAGTGACATCAATACAAAGATCGGGCCGATTTCTCTTTCACTTGCAGTACGGTATGCTTTACATTATGTCATTGTTTTCTTCGCTTTCCATGAGTAGCTAAACACATTTTCTGGGCTAGCTATCGACTCTCTTTTGTTTTCTTCTCTTCTGTTTTTAAAAGCAAAGTCCCGATGACTCATATGCATGCCTCCCTTAAAAGCCTTTCTTTTTGAAAGTATTCTTGAAGGCACATGAGCATGGGTATGGATAATTGAATTTACCATTCTTTCTTGAACTTCTTGTGAATCGTTTTTAATTCATTCTTGCTTCTTCGCGCTTTATGTTTTAATATCCGATTCCAACTCTTTCTTGAAGAAAAAGGACTTAAACCTTCTGCATCTTATGTGCTTTACTTAAACCTTTCTAAAGATAAAGCAACTTTAAGTTTTGCAAATAATAACTTGAGGGACTTAACACTTTAAGAGAAGAATGAACAATTGAGTAGGAAGATAGTAAGCCCAGATTTGATTTCATATTATAAACCAACATCACACTTCTTAAAGTTTTTTTTACAAATCACCTTCTCCAAATCCTTTCTGAAAGTTAAAATTTCTCTTTTTCATCTCTTTTCCATACACTCTCTTTTTCCTAAAGAACAAACACAAATTCCTTGTTTTTAAAACGACTCATCGAAAAGCTTCCATCGCATCCCTCCTTGTGGACACGACCCGTTAGCCACAAGCTACACGGTACATTCTTAAACTCATTGGTTGTTTCATTTGTTTTAGCAATCAATTTTTGGCGCCGTTGCCGGGGAGGGTAACATGTTTTTTTTTATTGAAATCTGAATTTTTTTTGAAAATTTTTTAGAACTAAACGAATTTTCTTCTCTGTTGCAGGTTACAGGGCAATTAAAGCAGGAAATTAATATTGCAGTGACATACAAGTGGTATTGGGCCTCTGCTCTAGAAAGCAGAGACCCATTGCCCTCTGAATTGTCGCGTTTCCACGGCAAAAGCCGCGGATCCACGGCAATGAAGAGCTGACTACTAACAGCTTTTTGCAGGGCTGCTTAGTTTGCAAATTCTACTTTGCTGCAATTATTTATTTCTTATATGCCATCACATAAGCCTGCTAATAATCAACAGTAAAACGTTTGTTGCAAAAGTTAAAAATTGATTAGACGTTTGCATTTTAGGCACTTGTCTTTTCAATTCATTTATTTTTACTGTTGAAGAGTGCTGGAGCAAGGTACGTATGCATTGCATTTAGCATAGGACTCACTTTTTGGTTGATTTATATCGCTTTGAGTGAATCTTACATATCTTGTACACTTGCACAAATTGATCTTAAGGGCACTAACCCATTAACAAGATAAGGTGGGGATTTAATCACCCTTCCTTAGCCCAAAAATCACATTCCTAGCACTCACTAACCCAAGCCTAACTAAAATTGAGTAGACGTTGGCCCTAGGGACATCTCGGACTCAATTAGGAGATTATCCTAAGGGGAAAAAATGTTGGAATCTAACTCCTGCAAAATCAGTGTCTAGGAAAGGGATTGAGGGCCGAAAGCCCGAAGGTTGGTGGTTATTTAATTAAGGAACGTCTTTGACGGAAAACCTCCCACCAACCTTGCCCTGACTTGGCTGATTAGCTTGTGGTTAAAGTCTACATTAGACCTCCCGTGGACAGTCTAACCAGTTAGGAGTCGTCTAGGTCCTAAGTCTACCCTAATTTAGGCTAGAATTTTTTCTTTTTTGTTTGTTCATTTGTTTGTTTTTCTTTCTTTTTTGTTTGTGTTCCATTGTGTGATATGGCCTATAATAACAACTTTTCTAACTTCAATAATAATCCATATTACACATCAAATTCTTTTTCGGATATTACCAACCCGGCATATCATAACTTTGACCAACCTAGTGTGCCGGATTGGTCTTATCCGAATCAATATGACCCATACCCCCCATCGTATGACTATAATTTCCATAACGATTTTAACTCTTCACCGAGTCAGTGGGGATTCACCTCCCCTGAGCATAATTTCAAACCACCTTGTCCTCCTTCTCCACCTAGTCCATAATATTTTCAAGATTCATACTCAGTTCCACCCGTCCAAAATAGGAAACCATCAATTTTGGAAATGAGTATGCGTGAGTCCAAACATAAATCCCAAAATCTGATGGACTCACAATTTCACTACAACTTCCAAGACAGTTCTTCATCTTTTCATCAAAACAATGAACCTATCAACTATGAAAAGATGCTTGAAGCCATGACTCAGGCTCAAAACACTCGTAATCGTGACATAGATATGATGGAAAAATCTCTACGTTCCCACCGTCCTGATGTCACTAACTATTCTGTTAGAGCCGAAGAGTCATGTAGTTTTGGAAATCAAGATTCCATTTCAGCACAACCATTTAAACTTGCCCAAACTCCAAATGAAATTGATAATTTGGCGAGTTATCCTTTTCCTGAAATCGAACTTGAAAATGAATATGATCTTGAACCCCAACTTAGTGATTCAATTCTTCTTCCTGATTCAATAATGACTCCGGTATCTTTACCTGACTTCAATCTTTTCCCAGAGTCGACATTGGATCCTATCCTAATTCATAATGAAATTGAATCACCCATCTTTGAGGATCATATTGAACTTGACCATATGGTGGGGCTAAGACTATCATTTGAACAAAGAAAGGTCATTGCATGCTTGCCTGCTAAGTTCGCCACATAGGCAAGAACTGGGATTTAGTCTCTTTAAGGTTGAGCCAGTCTTGCCATATGGTGGGGCTAAGACTGCATCCCTTTGGATCAGTCTGGCTTAGCCGTATAGACGTGGCTAGGACTTGACTTATACTGAGCTAGCCCATCATCACTGTGCAAGCGAGGCTATCTTCTGCTTAATTGAAATCTATCCTTAAATTGTAACTAAATTGGATATAAATTACTTCGCCCCAAAGGATTTGACTTAGCATTTCGCTTTTGCAGCTTTTCCTTTGACTTACTGCTGATTTGTTTCAGTTTGCATTGCAGTGAACTATGTTTGTCAGTCTTTCGATTTGATGAAATATACCAGGAAATTGCCTTTTACTTTTTCAGTTGAAACTTTGAATCTTAAGCAGGAGGAACAAACTGGGGCAGATGATGTGTGTTCCTAGAAGAGGTTAGCAGTCGCTTACCCGAGATGATCCACTTCAAGGCGAGGCTGGTAGTCGCTTATCCAAGATGATCCACTTCAGAAAAGCGGACGTCACCTGTAAGGTCTCGGATCCTTTGCCAATTTTCATCAAAGAAGATCTAGCTCCTTGATGGCAAAATCTGCCATTATACGAAGGATTACGGTCTTGTGTAGGAGGAAGGCCTTTTGTGTCCAGTTAGTTTGGCTTGGAAGTAGATAGGACCACTTGTATACCTTTGGAGCAAATGATTCTGTTATACGAAACACAACCTTGATGTAGTAGTATCAATATACCTTCCCTTTTAAATCAATAAAAGTTCACTTTCTACTTATCTGCTTTGTTTCTCCTTCTTTTCGATTTGAGAACACTTGAAGTGGACCGGCGGAACTAAACTTCATGCAAAGTTAACGACAGGATCCTATCTGAATCAAGAATGAGCTTCCAGCGAAGTTAGCATGAATTCTCTGCGAAGCTCGGGTTGTGCTTTTAGCAGAGCTAAGGCATATTTTTCAGCAAAGTTATTCATGCGTCGCGCTAAGTCAGCACTAGGCTTACGACGGAGTTAGCCTTTAGTGGGGCTGAAGTAATGCTTCTCGGGAAGGCGCTTTAGGTGTCGTTTCAAATTAATTTGAAACGACTGCCTGCGCTCTTTTTGAGGCGTCGTTTAGGCAATCATTAGCATATAAAAGCTTGATCGGGCTTGAAAGAGAAGACACTTCTCTTTGAATTTTTAGAGAACTTTGGCTCTCTTCTTCCTCTTCTTCTTTATTCAAGAATTCAAGAACCTTTTTAGTTCTTCAATGGCTCCTAAGAGACGAACAGAAAAAGAGGTCGCAACCTCTACAATGGAAGGTCCTTCTCCTCCTCCGGTCATCGAACGACCGATTGCTGGTAGGGATTTTTCCCTTTTGATCAGAGATTTTCATATCTCTTTTAAAGCCAATTTTCTGGCTATCTTTTGATGAACCCAGAATGATCAATCATGATCTGGTAATCTTAGGGAGTTCGATTCCCTGCATTTCCCTGATTTCTTGATTGGAAATTTTAGAACTGAAGAGTCCCTTCTTCAAGCTTCCTGGCGAAGCTATCCCTTAGGCGGTTTACATCCTGTTGAATGACAGGATGCGAAACTAGCCTCTGGAGTGCAACTAAAAAGGACCTTAATGCCCTTAAAATAGTCTTTAGGCAATAGCACCCTTCTGCCAAAGTTAACCCTTGGGGCTTTGTTGCATTCTGCTGTTCGAGGCTAAGCTTCCCGCGAAGCTAACACTTTGACATTTTCCCGCATTCTGGCTTCGTATGGAGTGCGGAGTTACGCTGCCGCTGTGAAGCTAAGCTTCGAGGCGAAGCTATCATTAGGCCAGCTTCGCTCGGAGAGCGAGGCTATGCCTTAACAAAAATTGCATTTTTATTTTAGTTCTTGTTTGGCTGATGAACTAATCATAGTTTCTTTTTGTTCTTGCAGTGCACTATACTCCTGGTCCTCTGAACAGTCTCTTTGGCACAGCTAGGGGGCTAGATGGTAATGTCAGCCTGCAGTTTCAAGGGCAGGCTTCGCTATTCAGCGAGCGAAGCTCTCCTGCTCGGGATGCACTTATCATGGTGGGGATCAGCGCACCATGAGAAGCATCTTAACTACTGCTCCCCTCAAAGATTCTGACCGAAGAATCTATCGGAAGCCCGGCTTCATGTTCGGAGATGCAGCGCCAGACCATGATCGCCGACTGCTAGCCGGAGAAGGGCAATGGATTTTCAAATTGGATGGCGAGAAGTTCTATCTCCCATCTAGCAAGCGGCATTTTTCCTTGTCCTTCTTTCAATGCGTGACGAGGGCTCGGAAGATGTAGTGGCAAGTGAGTCGGACTACTGAATCCGTTCACGTAGGGAAGTTGATAATTCCCTCACCCGATTACACAAGGACGGGGCCTCCTCGTTGCATATTAGGTCTCCACCCTGGGAATGTACTGCCAGACATCCCAGTAGGAGAAAATCCTGCAGTGGCTCAGACCTTTGGAATTAATTCTTTAAGGTTGGTGGCAATTATCCAGCCACTGATTTTTGGACTCCGGGGTGGATTCACCTTCCCAAGGCATGGTGGAGGGACCTGACTCTATATGTCCTTGCTCATTTTGAGGAGGATCTGGAGAGGCTGGGGCTTTATGAGGCCATCAGGGCAACCTGTTATGGCATTCAGATGAGCGTAGCGAACTTCTACGCCATCTTTGGGTTATACTGTCCAGCTACAGGGACCTTCTTCACCCCTGTTGGCGAATTGGGTATGGCTCTACATGAGATGTAGGAAGTCTCTGCTCTACCTTTACGGTCTTTCCCGTATGAAAAATATTTCCCGTGCGAAGCGGAATTGGCACTTCTGGAGAAGCAGGAGCCCGCCTTATTTAAGACTTATCGGGAGTTGATGTGCCACCTCCACATTTGCTCCAGTATGCATGGGAGCCATAAGGGAGCTTCATGCAGTTTGAAGAGCTGGGAAAATTATTTGTTTCCTGACATGGAAAATACTCCTGAAGTGGCTCATTGTGGAGTTGCAGATGAAGACATCTTTTGTCGGATGCAGGAGCACTCTCAGGGGGATTTAATTCTGGAAGAAGATGACGGTCCCTATGAGAAGGGTGATATTCTTCGGAGCTTTCACCACCAGGCTCGTCGTCTGACATCCCGGAAGGCACTTCTGGCTGGTTTCTTGACGGTCTGGTTGAAGAGATGTGTGGTGCCATCTTCATCTGGCGATGTCATTCATCCGACTGTCTTGTTTCCTGTTGTTCGTCTAGTCCATGGTCGTTCTCTTGGACTCCTTCCAGCCATGGTGTGCTGTATTCAAAGAGTCCTTCGCGCATTGACGGAGGCTTTCTGTAGGCCACCAACGACGAAGCGGGGAAAGGGGACTATTTTGCCCCGTGACGGACCAAACCCCAGGATAGGTTTGCCATATACTTATCTAATGGCATGGTTCGCCCTTCACTGTCCTTCCATCATCCAGGCCAGAGAGAGCCCCCAGAAGGTATTCGAATGGCGCTTCTCCATCGATTCGAGGGGTGTTCATGGTCGAGGACTTATGTGGTTGCGGTCCATAAGTTGTTATACTGTTATGACGTCTACAGCCTTTTCCGCTGCTTCCCCTATATTTGGGATGCGGGCTATGGTGAAGAATTCAAGGATGTAGGAGAAGGGTAGACGTCATTGAGTCGGGGAATCTTTGAGTGGCTGGTTAGCATCCGGCTCTCACACTTGTTGTATAAAAGTGGGGACACCTGTTACCTGGAGCCCTATATCCCGAGTCAGTTTGCCCGCCAGTTTGGGTATGACCAACTGTATGTGGGTAACCCAAACAGCAGTCTGGCTTTCATGGGAGCCTTATCGATGGAGCTCGTGTCTGACGGTTCTTCATTACTGGTTGTACTGGGGCGCGACTGTGCATGCCGCTAACGACTCCGAACCTTCTGACGACCCTGGGATTCTGCCAGTGGTATAGAACTTTAAACTCCACATCCACTAGATTTTCTATTAATTTCTCTGGTGTGAAGTTAATCTCTCAGCGGCTGAAGCGAAAGGTCGCTGAAAAGAGCGAGGGAAAAAGGGTCCGCGTTCCAGGCCTCGGGGAATTCATTGCTGTTGATGATAGTGAAGCCTCGGATGCAGGAAGTCCTCATTTTGAAGTGGATACAGGTGTTGAGGATCCAACAGCTACTTCTGGTGGGGTAGGCACGGCCCCCATAGAACATGCTGATGTGGAAGAAGTGGAGGAAGAAGATGCTGACGTCCACTTCAAGCGAAAGCGGGAAGGTGGATCTCGTAGGAAGAGGGTAGTGAAGAAGTCTCATCGCTACGCTCTTACGGTTGTTGAAGAGGGCGAATTATCTGCATCGCCTCCTCCTCCTGCCCCATTAGTCATTAAGTTGTCGGCACCTAGGCTGACTACTAGTAAAGTCGCTCCGGACCCGGGTAAGATCAGCTCCATCCTTGTAATATACTTCTTACATGTTCCAGGTAACTCATTGTTTACTTCATAACTCAGGAACCGATGTGGTGAAAGACCTGCGAGTTGAGGCTGTCAGAGAACAAGGGGAGCATTATGATCCCTTGTTCACTTATAGGGAAGGCAATGAAGCTGGCTATTTTGCCGTCTCGAAAGAGTCTGGAGGTGACGCGGCTGATGTAGGTTCTTTGGGCGTTGGGACTTCAAAAGGAAGTCCCATAGCTTCTAGCTATTTCGGGTGGACCACGGAGGGTTCGGCAAGTGAAGGCGAGCCGGCCATTCGTGTTGATTCCGCCAAAGATTTTCCGATGGAGCCTGTAGGGACTGATGCAGCCGTCAAGACGACTGAGGCAACATCATCTTTTGGTACTGTTTTGACCTTTTGACTCCTGCTATTTATTATGTATTGCCTAAACAAAGTCTTGTTGTAGGTGTTTCACCTCTGGGTGCATCGACTTCAAGAGAGCCAATCCGTCTTCCTGAGGGAATCAGGGGTGAAGCAAGTGCTTCGGCCGTGACGGATTTTGCTGAGTTGGATGCCTTGTATCACGGGTTGCCCTCATATCAGCCTGAACCAGCCAGAGGAACTGAAATTGAGGGGACGGTAGTCATGGAACCAATCTCACTTCCAACTATATCGGTGAGTGAGATGTCATCAGTTTCGCCAGCGCCGCCTATCTTGCCAGGTGCGGAGCTGAAGGTGATTACCAGTCCTACTTCTCCAACACTGATGGTTAAGCCAGTTCTCCCAGAAATAGTCACTAGTCCTACCTCGGTCGTGGCTAGTGTACTGGTTTCAATGAGGACTCCTCCAAGATCACCGACGACCCCTCATGTTGTTGTAGCCAGTGCTTCTACTATTCCTTCCACAGTAGTGTCGATAAAGCTAGTGGAGACTCAGTCTTCAGGGGCTGCTCGTTTGCCGGGAGTAGTTGAGGCCGAAAATGAATTCGTGGTTGAGTTAGTCGACAGCTTTTATAAGAGCTTGAAGCGATCCATTGCTTTGGTCTTGAAGGGCTCGACTACCTCGTTCTCTGCTATAAAGGTGGGCCTCTCCCGAAGCATTGACAGTATCCGAGACTTTGGAGGGGATGACCAGGCCGCTGCATTGGAGCTTTTGGTAGACCGACTTGAGGGGGATGTGGACGAATGGCGTCGTCTTAGTCATTCGGATTTGGAGTCTTCAGTTAATGAGCAGCTTGCGCACCTTGTTGCTTAAATGCATGAAGCTCATTTTGCCACTCAGGAAGCTGCTAAGACTATTTCTTTTGATTTGAAATCCTTGGAGACAAGGAAAGTAGAGCTCGGGGATGCCATAGATGCTTCTAGTAGTGCTCTTCTTGACGCTGAGGATAAAATTGAAAAGGCCAAGGAAATGATCAGGAAGGCTAATCTTTTTTTGTCCAAGGCTAAACCAGTGCGTCTTGAAGAGACTGCCCGGCTTGAGCAGCTTAATGCCCAGAATGACGAAGTCTTGCGACAGGAGCTAGCACATAGGGTAACCCTGGTTGAAGTTGAAGCTCGCTTGGCCCAGACGACGAGCTTTAATGAGGCTGAGTTGAGGTCGCAGGCACTTATCAGGGCTGCTGAAGAGAGGAAGACAAGGCTTGCCACTCTTGAAGGACGTATCATGTCCTATGAAGCACCATCGTAGCTTGTAATATATGCCTTCATGTATCCCTCTTTTTGGAATCAATGAAGAATGATTTTGTTTTGACTCCCCTGTTGTATTTCCAACTTGTTTTAGCTTCTGAATTCTTGCTTTCAAGTTGTATCGCAGCCATTTGAGGAAAATAGTCCTTACTGGACTAAAAGACGAGACTTGGCTATCTGTCGGTTCAGAGGTCGCAATGACGTAACCGATAAGAAGCCACCAAGCTCCAAATTTTGTCGTATGATGACAAAGAAAATAGTCCTTGTCGGACTGAAAGATGAGACTTGGCTATCTTCCGGTTCAGAGGTTGCAATGACATAATCGATTGAGAAGCCACCAAGCTCGAAGTAGTTCTTGATGGACTGAAAGATGAGACTTGGCTATCTACAGGTTCAGAGGTCGCAATGACATAACCGATTAAGAAGCCACCAAGCTCGAAGTAGTCCTTGACGGACTGAAAGATGAGACTTGGCTATCTGCCGGTTCAGAGGTCGCAATGACATAACGGATTGAGAAGCCACCAAGCTCGAAGTAGTCCTTGACGGACTGAAAGATGAGACTTAGCTATCTGCCAGTTTAGAGGTCGCAATGACATAACCAATTGAGAAGCCACCAAGCTCTAAATTTTGTCATATGAAGTAGTCCTTGACGGACTGAAAAATGAGACTTGATTATCTGTCGGTTCAGAGGTCGCAATGACATAACCGATTGAGAAGCCACCAAGCTCGAAGTAGTTCTTGACGGACTGAAAGATGAGACTTGGCTATCTGCCGGTTTAGAGGTCACAATGACATAACTGATTGAGAAGCCACCAAGCTCTAAATTTTGTCGTATGATGACAAAGATGTTGGAACATGTTTTGATGAAGACATTTGTGAAGCATTTCATTTGGAGCTCTAACACAAGCCATTTGAAGAGTTCTTCATGATCAAGACATCCCAAGGAGAGTTGCTTAAGATATGTTTTGTAACTGTAAAATAGCATGTCAAAAGCCTTGATGCACACACATATCTTAGATACATAGTCGACTTGTAGCCTATGTTAGTCGACTAATACCTTATGTAGTCGACTTAACCAAATCCATAATTGACTAATCATGTGTCTCAAATGAAGCCAACTCTCTGTTTGTCCTGTTAGTCGACTTGACAGAAAATATAGTCGACTAATAGACCCTTGTAGTCGACTAACCCCTTTCCCCTAGTCGACTAATCCCTGGCCTAGTCGACTTATAAAGTAGTTGTAGTCGACTTGGTTCAGTTAACCAGAAACCTGTCACTTAAGCTTATCTTAACCTAATGGACTTTTACCCATTATTAGTCAACTAATCTTTGGAAATTTGCCTAGACTAGTCGACTAACTCAAAAGGCAAGTCGACTATAGGCAGTTTCTGACTGTTGGACAGTTTCTGTTTTCTGATTTTTTTTGCAACGTTTATCAACGTTTAAACTTTTGAATTGCACTTATTAACTACCTTAACTAACCCTAGAGTGCAACTATAAATAGGGTTGTTAATCTAAGGCAAAATACCAATAAAAATCTTCAGTTTTCTGATCAAAAATTCTGCCAATTCCTGAAAACTGTTCCCACTTTAGTTCTTCACCAAAATCCTATTCTCTAGTGAAGTTCTCTGAAGTTCCTCCTATACTAGCCCTTGTTCACGATCACATACTATACCAAAGCTTATAGGAAGTGTTGTAATCCTCAAAGAAATCATTGTACAAGAGTGTCTTCTTGGTGTAGAAGAAAGGTTGTACAAGGTGGTGTTGTTCTCTTGCTTATAAGAGAAGGTGTACACATTTGGCAAAAGGGATTTGTCAAGTGGTGTGCATGGTGTTGATTTTGGGTGTACAAAGTCAAGGATAAAGGAAAATCTCAAGCGGGTGACTTGGGGACTGGATGTAGGTCACGAGGACCGAACCAGGATAAATCTCTCGTGTTTGCGTTTGTCTAACTTTCTGAGATTTACTTTTCCTTTATTGCAAGTTTCTTTATTTGTTTAACTTTAATCCTTCTTTGTTTTTTAGTATATGTGTTGACTTTGTATTTTAGATCCACAAGTGATATTAGAGTAGATTCAACAATTGGTATCATATCAGGACCAACATTTGGTATCAGAACCCGAACCGGCATACAAGCCCTGCATACCTAGTCAACAACAAGCAAGGATGGCAACGGAGTTTGCTTCGTCACAATTCAAAGAAGGACATTCTACACAACGTCCACCGCTATTTGATGGATCAAACTACAACTATTGGAAGTGTAGAATGAAGATCTACTTGCAATCGCTCAACTACGAACTTTGGAATATTGTTGAAGCACCGTACACCAAACCGCCTACCCACTACAACGCTTGGAGTGATGATCAAAAGAGGAATGCGAACCTTGATGCCAAAGCGATGAATGCCTTGTTCTGTACCTTAACCAAAGAAGAGTTCAATCGTGTGTCAACAGTAACTTCGGCAAATCAAATATGGCATACTCTTCAGGTAACACACGAAGGCACAAGTAAAGTTAAAGAGTCTAAGATTTCTGTTATTATCCACAGTTTTGAATTATTCAAAATGGAGGAGAATGAAACCATGTCAGAAATGGTTACAAGATTCACCGACATAACCAATTCCTTAGCATCTTGGAAAGGAATACACACAAGTCGAAAAAGTTCGCAAGATCCTTCGTGCACGCACACCAGAATGGGAGAAGAAGACAACCGCAATTGAAGAAGCCAATGATCTCTCAACTATGTCATTAGAAAACCTAATTGGTAATCTAATGGCATATGAAGTGCAATTGGAAGAAAGAAAGAAGGATGAACGACAACCACACTCAAAGAAGAAAGAACTTGCCTTCCATGCATCCTCAGACACGGACGATTCCGATAACGATGAAGAGGAAATGGCAATGCTTTCAAAGAAATTCAGGAGATTTCTAAAGTAAGGTAAATTTAAATGCTTTAATTGCAATAAAATAGGTCATATGAAGAAGGATTGTCCTTTGCTCAAAATAAAGGTAAATACAAGAGCAAAAAGTTCAGAAAGATGAAAGACTACGAAGCATCATGGGAAAACAGTGATTCCTCTTCCTCTGACGAAGAAGAAACCACTGAACGTGTCAACCTCTGTTACATGGCATTAGAAGATGATGAGGTATCATTTACTGAACTTTCAGATGCATTTCATGAATTATTCAATGATCTCAAGAATGAAAAACTGAAAAATAAAGTGTTATCAAAGGAAAATGAAAATCTTTTAAAAGAAAATTCTTGTTATGCTTTACAAGTTTCTTCTATAAATTCTCAAAAAGATGAGTTTGAAAAAGTAATATCATCTTTGAAAAAGGATAATAAGAAATTTATAAATGAAAATATTTTTCTTAAAAAGGAAACTGTGTCTTTACATGAAAGGATTTCTGTTTAGAAAAAGACATATCAGTTTTCAAAAAGAAATATGAAGAAATTTTGAAAAATGTGACTAAGTTCAATCAAGGAAAAAAAATTGAATGATCTGTTATCTTTTCAAAAGTTATCACATAATAATTATGGTCTTGGATTTTTTGAAAAATCTTCATATTGTAGTAATCCATATAAGTCTTTTATGACAAGAAAGTCTAAGAAAAGAATGAAGAATAAGTTTATATGGATTCCTAAGAATTTAAGCCTAATTGATAAAATACCTATATTACATCATACATTCATGATATATGTAATTCATGCAACTATGTGTATACTAACAGGTGGAAACCAAATTCAAAATGGATTTGGACTCCTAAAGTTAATATGTTCTTTTATGATTGGTACCATCTAACGTTTATCTTGCATGTACCATATAAGAAAGTTGATGAGAACACACACACACACACACACACATTCTATGGTATAATTGTTACAGGGGGAGAACAAAGTATTTCTTTATCTGTTATAACACATTTTCTGCAGGGGGAGAAAATATAACCTATTTTCTGCAGGGGGAGCATTTGTGCACCAAAGTGTCATCATCAAAAAAGGGAGAATGTTGGAACATGTTTTGATGAAGATATTTGTGAAGCATTTCATTTGGAGCTCTAACACAAGCCATTTGAAGAGTTCTTCATGATCAAGACTTCCCAAGGAGAGTTGTTTTAGATATGTTTTGTAATTGTAAAATAGCATGTCAAAAGCCTTGATGCACACACACATATCTTGGATACATAGTCGACTTATAGCCTATGTTAGTCGACTAATACCTTATGTAGTCGACTTAACCAAATCCATAGTCGATTAATCCTGTGTCTCAAATGAACCCAACTCTCTGTTTGTCCTGTTAGTCGACTTGACAGAAAATATAGTCGACTAATAGACCCTTGTAGTCGACTAACCCCTTTCCCCTAGTCGACTAATCCCTGGCCTAGTCGACTTATAAAGTAGTTGTAATCGACTTGGTTCAGTTAACCAGAAACCTGTCACTTGAGCTTATCTTGACCTAGTCGACTTATAACCATTATTAGTCGACTAATCTTTGGAAATTTGCCTAGACTAGTCGACTAACTCAAAAGGCAAGTCGACTATAGGCAGTTTCTGACTGTTGGACAGTTTCTGTTTTCTGCTATTTTCTGCAATGTTTACCAACGTTTAAAATTTTCAATTGCACCTATTAACTACCCTAACTAACCCTAGAGTGCAGCTATAAATAGGGTTGTTAATCTAAGGCAAAATACCAATAAAAATCTTCAGTTTTCTGATCAAAAATTCTGCCAATTCCTGAAAACTGTTCCCACTTCAGTTCTTCACCAAAATCCTATTCTCTAGTGAAGTTCTCTGAAGTTCCTCCTATACTAGCCCTTGTTCACGATCACATACTATACCAAGGCTTATAGGAAGTGTTGTAATCCTCAAAGAAATCATTGTACAAGAGTGTCTTCTTGGTGTAGAAGAAAGGTTGTACAAGGTGGTGTTGTTCTCTTGGTTATAAGAGATGGTGTACACATTTGGCAAAGGGGATTTGTCAAATGGTGTGCATGGCGTTGATTTTCGGTGTACAAAGTCAAGGATAAAGGAAAATCTCAAGCGGGTGGCTTGGGGACTGGATGTAGGTCACGAGGACCGAACCAGGATAAATCTCTCGTGTTTGCGTGTGTCTAACTTTCTGAGATTTACTTTTCCTTTATTGCATGTTTCTTTATTTGTTTAACTTTAATCCTTCTTTGTTTTTTAGTATATGTGTTGACTTTGTATTTTAGATCCACAAGTGATATCAGAGCAGATTCAACAATTGCTATCATATTGGGACCAACAAAAGAAATAGTCCTTGTCGGACTGAAAGATGAGACTTGGCTATCTGCCGGTTCAGAGGTCGCAATGACATAACCGATTGAGAAGCCACCAAGCTCGAAGTAGTCCTTGGTAGACTAAAAGATGAGACTTGGCTATCTGCCAGTTTAGAGGTCGCGATGACATAACCGATTGAGAAGCCACCAAGCTCGATTTAGTCCTTGACGGACTGAAAGATGAGACTTGGCTATCTGCCAGTTCAGAGGTCGCAATGACATAACCGATTGAGAAGCCACCAAGCTCGAAGAAGTCCTTGACGAACTGAAAGATGAGACTTGGCTATCTGCCGGTTCAGAGGTCGCAATGATATAACCGATTGAGAAGCCACCAAACTCGAAGTAGTCCTTGACAGACTGAAAGATGAGACTTGGCTATCTGTCGATTCAGAGGTCGCAATGACATAACTTATTGAGAAGCCACCAAGCTCAAAATTCTGTCAGGATTTGGAAGGAATTGTCAGAAGCATATTGTTAACATGACAACCCGAAAAGTCCACCAAAGACTGAGTGGGACTCAAGAATTTGTTGGGGAGTTAGGAAATAAATTCCATAGAAGATCAAATGTCAGAGGTTTAATGTTAACGTGACAAAAGGAACTTTGTAGGAATTCAGAAAGCAATTTGTCAGAGGTGTAATGTTAACTTGACAAAAAGATATGCCAAAGGTATACTGTTAAATGTAGCATACTGTTAAATGTAGCATGAAGAGGTCTCATTCTCGCAGAGAGGAACGAGGAAATCACTGTCATTAGTTTAATGTTAACTTAACAGCGAAATGGATGCCAGAGGTATACTATTAAACATAGCATGAAGGGGTCTCGTTCTCACTGAGAAAAATGAGAAAATCACTGTCATAGGTTTAATGTTAACTTAACATCGAAATGGATGCCAGAGGTATACTGTTAAACATAGCATGAAAAGGGTCTCGTTCTCACAGGGAGAAACGAGAAAATCACTGTCATAGGTTTAATGTTAACTTAACAGCGAAATGGATGCCAAAGGTATACTATTAAACATAGCATGAAAAGGGGTCTCGTTCTCACTAGAAAAATGAGGAAATCACTGTCATAGGTTTAATATTAACTTAACAGCGAAATGGATGCCAGAGGTATACTGTTAAACATAGCATGAAAAGGGTCTCGTTCTCACAGGGAGAAACGAATAAATCACTATCATAGGTTTAATGTTAACTTAACAACGAAATAGATGGGAAGATTTTTATATGTGGTCTTACCATTCCATGGATGAGAATTGGTAAGTGATCTTGGAGAGGGAATCAAATGGGAACTGGTCCCTCAGGATTTTTAGCAAATCTTCAGCTGTCAACGGGTTTGATATGCCTTTACCAACTACCGTTTGAGTCGGGCTAGCCATGCTATTCCCTCAGCATGATGAGTTATCGAGGACTTATATTGGGCTTAAAGGCCAACATTTTCCTCTATCCTTAACCGTTAAAGGTGTTGGATGATGTGGTTAGTGCATGTAACCTTGATTCTCCTTTGAGACAACCAGTGTATGACCAGGTTCCTACCGGTTTATAGTTGTATGATCTCGTTTGGAGGAAGAGAGAGGGCTCTCTTTCTGCGTACCTTGGATTTGAAGGTCTTGATCAGAGGTGTAGTATTAACTTGATCATGAGAAGGATCCTTAATCAAGGATAATACTTCTTTAAGAACTTTCCATTGATCGGCATCATGAGTAAATCACCATCTGAAGTCATAAGGCGATATGCTCCGTTTGAATAGACTGTTTCTACTACAAACGGTCCTTCCCATTTAGGCTGAAATTTGCCTTTGGTTTGTGTGTCATGATCATTGGTCGTCTGACGGCTAAAACTAAATCTCCTTTTTGGAAGACTCTTTGTTTGACCTTCTTATTGAAGGCTTTTGAGATTCGAGCTTGATACAACTCGATGTGTTGCTGAGCTTGTAACTGCCTCTCATCTAAGGCTTCGAGCTCTTGAAGACGCAACCGATCATTGTCCTCTGATGTGATCTTAGTCATTAAAGCGACTCGCAATGACGGCGTCTGGATTTCCAACGGTATGACTACTTCACACCCGTATACCAGGGAAAAAGGCGTATTGCATATCGGGGTCCGAACCGTGGTTCGGTAGGCCCAAAGACATTAACCAAGCTTTTCGTCCCAATCTCGCTTATTCGAGGAGACGAACTTTTTGAGTAACTTGATGATCGTCTTGTTGAATGCTTCCGCCAAGCCATTAGCGGCGGGATTATAGGTAGTTGAAGCAACATTCTGAATTCGGTATTTATCGCAGAATCAATAGAATACCTGGCTTATGAATTGGGGACCGTTATCATGGATGATCCGCCTAGGGACACCAAATCGATGGATGACATGGTGTTTAATGAAATTAATCACGTTAGAAGTTTTGACTTCAACCAGTGGTGTGGCTTCTGCCCACTTTGAAAAGTAATCGGTTATTGCCAGAATAAATCAGTGTCCTTTTGTCGAGGAGGGGCTGATTGGCCCTATGACATCGATTCCCCATGCTTCAAATGGCCATGAAGTAACAGTTGGATGGAGCAACTCTGAGGGCTGATGTATGAAGTCTGCATGAATTTGGCATGCTTTGCACTTTCGTACATATTGGATGGCATTGGCTATCATAGTTCGCCAATAATATCCGAGCCTATGCAATCTGTCTTTAAGTTTCGGACCTAGCTGATGAGCTCCGCAAATGCCATCGTGTGCTTCTTTAAGCACTTCCTGTGCCTCTGAATTAGAAAGGTAACGGAGGAGGAAACCGTTATATGAACGACGGTAAAGTGTATTTAGAGTTAGATCGTAGTAAAAACGGAGAGATCTTCGTCTGATAGATGTCGCTTCTTTAGGATTGTCTGGCAGCAGATCATGTAGAGCATAGTTAACGAAAAGAAATCGCCAATCTCTCGGCTCCAGATCCGTCGAGATATTATAAACCTCCCTAGTTCTTAACACATGTTTAGAGCAGACAAGGTGTCGAGTCGCCACTGTAAGGTAATACTCGGTGTCAGCTGGCAGGGCTAGCATTGTTGCTAATGCAGCAAGAGCGTCTGCCTTAGTATTCTGAGATCAAGATACGTGCCCGATATAAAAACCATCAAACAGATTAGCCAGTTCGATGACTGTGTGATAATAAGGCACCAAATCCTCCTGACGGACCTCATATTCTCCTTTAACCTGATTGATAATCAGTTTTGAATCGTCGTAAGCTTCAAGGTAGCATACCCCCATTCCGTGGGCGAGCTGAAAACCAATGAGTAAAGCATTATATTCCGCTACATTGTTGGAGCATGATTCCGTCAGAGAAACTGCTCTAGAAAGGACATGATTCTGTGGAGAGATAAACACAACCCCCACGCCGGCAATGATCCCGCCTTTAGGGCCTATTCGTGATGCTCCATCGAAGAACATCTGCTAAATTTCATCCTCTGAGGTTACATTGGACTCGAAGACTTCATCTGAAATATCTTCATGAAGTTTTGAGTTTTCCGAAATTGGATGAGCAGCCAAGAACTCTGCAAGGGCCTGTCCTTTGACCGCCTTCTGAGGGATAAAGATCATGTCGTATTGAGACAAAAGAAGCGACCATTTAGCTAATCTTGAGTTCAATGATCCTGGCTTCGTCATGAGAAGACACAAATGATTCACTCTGGAGATGACATGTATGGTTTGGCCGACTAAATAATGTCGTGTTTTCTGAACGGTAAAGACAAGAGCTAAGTGTTGGCCCAAAAGCCCATCACTCTAGTTTTGATGATGATCAACTCATGTAGTTATGTTTACTAATGATCTTGTGTTTAATTAGTGACAGATTTATGATCAAGATCTTAGTAGGTGCATAGCTTCAACAAAGGATTTAAAGTCAAGTTTTGGAGCTAGCACGGTGTTTGGACCAAGTCAAGAAGGCTTCAAGTGAAGACTTCAAGAAGATAAAGACTTGTGTCTAGGTTTGTTTTTAGAAGATTTTATTTTTAGATAAAATGTAAAGGATAGAATAGTTGGTGGATTGCTCAAGTACATATATACACACACACTCTTGTTTTAGATGTCTTTTCATAAAAGAATTTTAAGTTTAGAAAAGACTTTTTATTTTGGAAAAATATAGTTTTGGTTTTTGGTATTCCAAGTATTATTGTTTAACCAAAACCAAGTTTAATGCTTAAATATCAAAACATAGATATTTCTTTATGATTGTGTAGTGGATCATATCCATACACACTATGCTTTAAATATATCTAGAATATCTTGTTTTTGTATTTGGTAAAGTTTTGGAAAAACAAATTTGGAAAAACATGTTTTGGAAAAACAGTTTTTATTTTGAACCAATATTTCCAAGTTACAAAAATAGTCCAAAACATTTGTAACATGCCTTGATTTTGTGCAAGCATGTTTGTTTATCAAAGTATATTGGTAAAACTATTTTTGTAGATTTTTATGTATTTTATGGGATTTTATTTGAGCCATAAAGACAAACTTTTTAATCCCAGTTTTCTGTTTCTGGCTTCAACAAGTCGACTGTATAGTCGACTATACCTGAAGTCGGTGCACAACGTGCACGCCTTGACCTGGCAGATGGCCGGTCGACCGACCCGGTCGACCGTCCAGAGAGCTCTGCTCTCTGGAAAGGCCCCGGCCGACCGGGCGGTCGACCGGACAGAGAGTTTTCTCTTTGTATCTTTCCTCGGTCGACCGGCCGGTCGACCGCATGCACAACGGTCTGAAATATGACCGTTGGCCGGTCGACCGGGCGGTCGACCGACAGGTCTGACAGAGCTCCAACGGCTAGTTTTCCAGACTCTATAAAAAGGTCAATTGGGGGCTGTTTTCACTAAGATTTTAGGAGAGCTTTCAAGCCAATTTTTCTTATCCTTTCAAAAGGTTTTTCTCCACATATTAGAGAGCAAATATTTCCAATCAAAAGGAAAGTTTATCAAGAGTTTAAAAGAGATTTTCTTGAGTTTTCCTCCACCATCTCTTTCCTTGTTTTCTCACACAAACACTTGAGCTATCCATTGCTATTCATCTTATAGGAGTGTTGTAGTGAGAGTTTTTATTGGTGATCAAAGTGTTTTAGATCACCAAGAGATCTTTTCTTGTTCCTTTGAGGAGGCGGACATGTGTGTCCGCGTTGTTTCGGGTTCGGGTGCGAACTCATTGTTTGAGGTGCGGCCTCGGCGAGCCGGTGGGCTTGCGGTGTGTACGGACTAGAGAGTCCAAGGAGTTCTAGTGGGAACTCATTGTAGGTGTTGCGGCACCGAGGAGTGATCCGGTGGGATCGATTTTAGTGGAAATCCTTCGTGTGTCGAAGGCGGGGATGTAGAGCAAGTGTGCTCGAACCTCGAAACAAATCCCTTGTGTTTGCGATTGCTCTTTCTCTCTCTCCCTTACTTGTTTATACCTTGCATGCGTCTATTGCTTTAATCTTTATATGCTTGATATACATTGTGTGCTAAATTGATATACTTGCTTGGGTTGTTTGCTAACACTTGTATTTAACCAAGAGAGCCAACGTGGCACCTCAACCCATATCTAGGGGAATCTCGAGGAGCTTGTCCAGAGCCCTTCACGGGGAATTCGGCAACACTCTTGTGTTATACGTAGTGTTTAGTGTAAAGTTTAATTTGATCATTATAGTTTTTAATTCCGCATTATGTGGCATTAAGTGACCATTAGATTAGCCATCACCTATTCACACCCCCTCTAGGTGAACCTTCAATTGGTATCAGAGCCAAGTGCTCTTGATTTGGGTCTTACAACCTAGAGTTAAAGATCCTCTTTTTAGGCTAATCATAATATTTTGTACACACACTATGGACTTTATGTCTCCACCCACTTTTGACATTCTTAACATCCAAATTTGGAAGGTTAAGATGTCTTTGTACCTCAAAGCCTTAGGAATCCATGTTTATCTTGCCACCACTAAAAATGATTATTATTTAAATGGCAAGAATATTGAGGCTAATGCAAAGGTCATTCATGCTTTAAGTCTACCCTAAATGATGATATCTTTCTAGGGTTTCTAACATTGACTCGGCTTTTGTAGTTTGGAACACCCTCCTCTCCCTTGGCGAAAAAGATCAATACTATGCGGGGAGTGACTCGGATGTTGGAAGCGTCATCTCCAACAAGTGCTACATGGTCCAAGGGGATAACCCCCTTGAGGTAACTACCGAATCCGAGGTAGAAGAGGATGTTGAAATGCCTCATAATGAACTAGCATCATTTTGTCAACAACTCTTAGAAAAATATGAATTGCTTAAAAAGGATAATAAGAATTTGAAAAAGAATTTTGATTGCATGCTTAATGAAAATGATTCATTTAAAAATAAGGTTGCATGCTTAGAAAAAGAAAATGAGAATTTGAAAAATGAGAACGTTTCCTTGATGTCCAAATTGAATGATCTTTGTGAAGGAAACACTTCCTTGAAAAATAAAGTTGCTTTGGTGGAAAAACAAAGAGAAATTGTTTTAAATGAAAACACTTCTTTGAAAAGAAAATTTGTTGAAAAAGAAAAGGAAAATGTTTTTCAAAAGAAAAAGAAAAATGATTCTTTATCTCACCATGCTTTACATGCCACCATTGATGATAATGAGATAAATGTTTTGAAAAATAAAATTAATAATTTGAGTTCAACTTTAAACTCTTGTGCATTCAATCACACTAGATTGGAGTCTATGTTTTCAAAGAAACAAACTCCATCCATTCATGCACATCACTCTCATCATGCATTTGCTTATGTTGCACGTCACGATCACAATCAACACATAAGCATTCTAAGGTGTACAAATGTACACATTGTGGCCGCAAAGGCCAGTTAGAAAAATTTTGCTATGATAAGATATATGCTTTAAATTTTGCTAAGAAAAATTGTTGGGTTCCATTAAATGCTAACCCCCGTGGACCCAAGAAAAAATGGGTACCAAAGTCCCCACCTTTGGTTTTTGATGTAGGTGAGGGCTCTCACAAAACGTGAGAGATTTGGTGCCTTAATGGTGGTTGCATGGACTAGAAGGACATACATATTGAATGCATCGCTATCAAGGAAGTTTGGTGGGACGACCACCATGTTTGGAGCTTTGGAGTTGGTAACAATCTCTAAACTCCCATTTTTTTTGTACATGCTTTTTACTTATATCATATTCATATGCATGTTCATGTTTTGTGTTTTTATGTGCTTCATGTGGTAAAAACATGCTTAGATGTAGTTTTTATCAAAACTTGTATTATACATGTACAAATAGTGAGTTACACATGATTTATATATGTTTGCACTTCATGCTCATCTGTACCCACTATGTGCACATGTATAGACTAGTTTTGATGATTCTTCCATTTATACATGTGATTGGTAGTCAAAAGTGCATTTTTATCATCATATTTACCATCACATTTTCATATTTATTCATTTAAATCTGCACATTTATTAATAATTTGTAATTTATTGTGTGCAGGCCTCGAATTATTATTTTAACAATAAATAAAGCTTAAAGAGCCCAAAAGCCCAGATCCAAGCCCATATTTGAAGCCCAAGAGTCAAAGTGCAAATATCAGATTGTCAAAGTGCAATTATACAAGGGCTAAAGTTGCAATTATCAAAGATGAGGGAAGGATAGAATTCTACCCAACCCTAAACTCTTGCAGGATGTGCATAAAAGCCAAAGATGAGAAGGAAATTCGTTTAAAAGAGATTGGGAGAATATAAAGGCTAGATAACTTGATTTCCAAGTTATATCCATATCCCAATATTTAGAGCCAGGATCGAACTTCCAGAAGCAGGCGCCCAGATGGACGGACCAGGAGAGGCCACGCGCCAAAGCGCGCGACCAGAAGCCACAAAAGTGCCGCGGAAGCTCGGCAAAAGCGTGGCATTCTGGATGAGTTAGAATCCCAGATTTCGTGGGCAGTTTCGTCCGGGACTCTGTAGCCTTCTGCACCTATAAATATCTCCTGCAGTGCAACGTACAGAGTCGTCTAGCGTCCAGCAAAGGGCCAAAGTTCAAATTTTTAGGGTTTCTTCTAGGTTTTCTTTTCTTTTTGTAATTTTATGTAAGTGAGGGAGATGGCTTTGTTGAGGGTGACACCGACAGATGATTCTCTTCTCTTCCATTGTAATCAATAAAAAGGTAATTTTTATTTTGTTCTTATGTCGTTGCTTTTCTTTGTTTTCTCTTTCTTTTCTACTGTGTTTCTTTTTGTTGATCTTTGACGAGCACGCGAGCGTTTACCGAACCATAAGTATACCGAAGATTAGTAGGTTCCAACGATATTCCATGGCGATGTTCTCCTCCTTGAGGCGTATCAACTCATGCTTGCCCAAGGCTTGATGACCTAATGCGACAACGGACTGAGTTCGATCCCAAGGTTTATACGTTCAATGCCTCCGAAATAAGGTAGAAAGTGTTAGGTTTCGCATATTTTCTCCAACCAAGGTTAGTTTTCTATTCTTTTCTTTTCTTTTCTTTTTTGTAGATCAAATCCACACCTCTCCAATATTCTTTCCCACAACTCATTGTAAATACCACTTTTCTTTGTAAATACCATCGTGACTAACAAATTAACTAAAAAAGATAAATTTTTAGAGAAACTTGCTTAACGCTTCTATCGCAATCCCTCCTTGAGGATCACGACCCGCATAGCCCTGCTACCGCGGATTAGAACTGATTCCTCGCACGATCTATTCTTAATCTAATATTCTAATTTTTGTGTGCAGGAAAAATCAGTCAACAAATTGGCGCCGTTGCCGGGGAGGGACGGTAAGTTTATCTCTAATAAAAATTTAATTTTTAACTAATTCTTTATTCTTTTCTGTTTGCAGGTTTGGAGAACAGGAAACAGAAACAGAGCAGCAGCAAGGACATACAGCAACCCAGTGCCTCTGCCCTCGAAGGCAGAGCACGAGGGCCTGCAAGTTTGCCGTGGAAACGCGGCCAGAGCTGCGGATCCGCGGCAAGTGCAGTGAACTACTAATTCAGTTTTTTGCAGATTGCTGAAATTTGAGATTACTGCTTACTGCTCTATTCTTTTTTGTTCTGTGATATACCTGTAAATTGCTAATAATTCAACAGTAAATCATTGGTTGTTAAAATAAAAAGTGATTAGACGTTTGCATATTAGGCACGTGTCTTTTCAATTATTTTTTACTGTTGAAGAGTGCTGGAGAAGCAAGGTACGTAAGCATTGCATGTAGAATAGGATTCATCTCTTGGTTGATTTTCTGCTTTGAGTGATTCTTATCTATTTATCTTGTACACTTGCACTAATTCATCTTAAGGGCATAACCCATTAACAAGATAAGGTGGGGATTTCATCACCCTTCCTTAGCCCAAAAATCATATCCCGAGCACTCACTAACCCAAGCCTAACATAAAAATTAGTAGACATTGACCCTAGGGACACTCGGACTCAATTAGGAGATTATCCTAAGGGGGAACGGTGTTGGAAGTTGACTCCTGCCAAATCAGTGTCTAGGAAGGGGATTGAGGGCCGAAAGCCCGAAGTGTGGTGGTTATTTAATTAAGGAACGTCTTTGACGGAAAACCTCCCACCACTCTTGCCCCGACCTGGCTGATTAACTTGTGGTCAAAGTCTACACCCTACCTCCCGTGGACAGTCTAACCAGTTAGGAGTCGTCTAGGTCTAGGTCTACCCTAACTTAGGTTAGAAATTTTTCTTTTTTGTTTGTTTTTTTTTCTTTTGTTTGTGATTGTGTGATATGGCCTATAACAACAATTTTTTCAATTTTAATGAGGATCCATGTTACACACCAACCTCTTATTCGGATATTACCAACCTGGCATATCATAACTTTGACCAACCTAGTGTGCCAGATTGGTCTTATCCGAATCATTACATGCCCCAGTCCCAATACTATGAACAAGATTGGAATAATCATCACTACTCTTCACAGAGTCAATGGGGGTTCAATACCCTTGAGCCATATGGTCAACCACCTGTTCAACCAGTATCTTCATATACGTCTTTTCCTACATCACCAAGGTTTCAGTCCACCATTGATCTATTTGATGGGTTAGAAGAAAAAGTGGATCGGTTGCAAGATATAATAAATGATCAAATTTCTAGACTTTCAAACATTCTTGAGCATCTTGATAGGAACCAAGAATCATTCTGTTTAGAAGACCTTGATCAAAATTCAATTTCATCACATCAATATGAACTTGCTCAATCCCAATCCTTGGACAAATTGGCTAGTTTTAATTTCAATGAGATTGAATTAGATTATGAATGTGAACCCGATCCCCACTTTGCGATTCAGTTTCCATCTTCGAATCTATGTTGACTCCAGTATCCTTACCCAATTGGACCAATTTTCTGAGCCAACATTTATTCCCATACCCATAGATCATGAAATTGAATCACCCATTTTTGATGATCATATTGAACTTGACCAATTGTGCAATTTTGAAAGTCCCATGGAAAAATTGGCAAGTTTCCATTTTTATGAGATTGAAACTAATGAGATATGTGACCTAGATTTCCAAATCTATGATCAAGTTTCAAATTCCCGAATCATTATTGACTCCTGTTTTGTTACCCGACTTAGGTAATATTTTAGAGTCAGTTTTGATTCCCACACCTATCATTCCTGAACTTGATTCATCAACATTGAGTCACATTCCATTGTGGGAAAATGATTGTAGACTTGAGTTTCAATTTCTTGACTTGGACCCACTTCTTGATCCTAGCCCGATTCCTGAACCTTTACTTGATTTGAGTTTCTTTCCTGAGTCGGTATTAGATCCTGAACCTATCATTCTTGAGTCCAAGTCAACCATTCTACCAAGTCATATTCTTTTGTTGGACATAGGTATAGACCATGACTCTGTGATGATTTTCCAGGACTGGTCATGTAAAGGGAGTAAGTTTCAAGAGAGGATCTTCCATGATCCTATTCATACTGGGGACTGTAAACATGTAAATAAAAAAGAGGTAAATAAAGGTAGGTCCCGTGAACTACCACGTTATCTAATTTGGGCCGCATTTCGTGGACCAATTAGACCACCACCGGAACCACCCCCTAAGGTAATTTTCTGCCTTCCCTTGTTCTGTTTCATGCATATATGCATTCATTCATACATTGAGGACAATGCATGAGATAAGTGTGGGGGTGGGTTTTACTAACATACTAACATAGGTAAAAACTACTTTAAAAAAAAATGTTAAAAAAAAAATATAAAAAAAAATTCTGAAAAAAAAATTTAAAAAAAATGTTATAAAAAGGAAATATTTTGACTTATTTTTTGAAAGAAATCTAAGTTAGTTTTAAGAATTAGGAAAATCATGATTAGGATTTCTAAAAACTTGGTCAAAATAAATAAATTGTTTAAATTTTAGGTATAGGAGGAGAAATTGAATAAATAATTAGTCTTGATTTTTACCTTAATGAAATGTGCATACCAAATGCATATCTAGGATTCTAAGACAAAGACCTTGTGCCTCATATAAAAAAAAAAAAGGAAGAAGAAAAAAATCACCAATTAAGCTGATACATGTGCCTCAAGAAGCATAAGTATTCATGCCTAAAGGTGAGTAAATAAAATAAAGTCCTCAGTTTTGGGGCCTAGTTCACTCGAATTTGAGTCCGCGGGGTGTTTTCTCACCTGGTGCCCTAAAGCCGACCGTTTTGGGAGCCACCAACTTTAAGTTCGCTACATGGGTGGATTAGAAAGCCTAAGAAAACTGAGAAATATAATATATGTATTAACACATCTAATAATCAATTAGTTAGGTATGAGGGCCTCAAGAAGCCTTGATACTTATACGAAAGAAAATTAGATGAGTTATACATGCCAAAAAAAAAAAAAAAAATTTAACACATCTAATAGTCAATTAGTTAGGTATAAGGGCCTCAAGAAGCCTTGATACTTACACGAAAGAAAATTAGATGATGTTATAAAAATAATAAAGAGGCATGAGAGTCCAAGTTAAGGAATTCATAGATTCACAAGGGTGCATATGATTTTTGGTAACGAAAAAGACTATATTAGAAGTTCAATTTTGACCCTTACCTAAAATGAAAACAATTTAATTTATAAAGACTAAGTCTAAGAATGAATAAAAATGAGGATCCTAAAACTTATAGACTACTTAGTCTCTTCCAATATAAGACAAATATTTTCCTTTTTATGGATTTTGTGGTGCAATCCGCTGAAAACCCTCACGAGACAACCCTCGTCCTCTAGGGTAACCTAGAGGTTTAACGGCTTGTTGCACGTGCTAAGTGCAATCGTGATTCCTACGAAAGTGAGTTAGGTTAGATTAACTTTTCATTTCTTTTTCTTTTTCTTTGTTTTTACTCGAGGACGAGCAAAAGATAAGTGTGGGGGTGTGATTGGTAGTCAAAAGTGCATTTTTATCATCATATTTACCATCACATTTTCATATTTATTCATTTAAATCTGCACATTTATTATAATTTGTAATTTATTGTGTGCAGGCCTCGAATTATTATTTTAACAATAAATAAAGCTTAAAGAGCCCAAAGCCCAGATCCAAGCCCATATTTGAAGCCCAAGAGTCAAAGTGCAAATATCAGATTGTCAAAGTGCAATTATACAAGGGCTAATGTTGCAATTATCAAAGATGAGGGAAGGATAGAATTCTACCCAACCCTAAACTCTTGCAGGATGTGCATAAAAGCCAAAGATGAGAAGAAATTCGTTTAAAAGAGATTGGGAGAATACAAAGGCTAGATAACTTGATTTCCAAGTTATATCCATATCCCAATATTTAGAGCCAGGATCGAACTCCAGAAGCAGGCGCCCAGATGGACGGACCCAGGAGAGGCCACGCGCCAAAGCGCGCGACCAGAAGCCACAAAAGTGCCGCGGAAGCTCGGCAAAAGCGCGGCATTCTGGATGAGTTAGAATCCCAGATTTCGTGGGCAGTTTCGTCCGGGACTCTGTAGCCTTCTGCACCTATAAATATCTCCTGCAGTGCAACGTACAGAGTCGTCCAGCGTCCAGCAAAGGGCCAAAGTTCAGATTTTTAGGGTTTCTTCTAGGTTTTCTTTTCTTTTTGTAATTTTTATGTAAGTGAGGGAGATGGCTTTGTTGAGGGTGACACCGACAGATGATTCTCTTCTCTTCCATTGTAATCAATAAAAAGGTAATTTTTTATTTTGTTCTTATGTCGTTGCTTTTCTTTGTTTTCTCTTTCTTTTCTACTGTGTTTCTTTTTGTTGATCTTTGACGAGCACGCGAGCGTTTACCGAACCACAAGTATACCGAAGATTAGTAGGTTCCAACGATATTCCATGGCGATGTTCTCCTCCTCGAGGCGTATCAACTCATGCTTGCCCAAGGCTTGATGACCTAATGCGACAACGGACTGAGTTCGATCCCAAGGTTTATACGTTCAATGCCTCCGAAATAAGGTAGAAAGTGTTAGGTTTCGCATATTTTCTCCAACCAAGGTTAGTTTTCTATTCTTTTCTTTTCTTTTCTTTTCTTTTTTGTAGATCAAATCCACACCTCTCCAATATTCTTTCCCACAACTCATTGTAAATACCACTTTTCTTTGTAAATACCATCGTGACTAACAAATTAACTAAAAAAGATAAATTTTTAGAGAAACTTGCTTAACGCTTCTATCGCAGTCCCTCCTTGAGGATCACGACCCGCATAGCCCTGCTACCGCGGATTAGAACTGATTCCTCGCACGATCTATTCTTAATCTAATATTCTAATTTTTGTGTGCAGGAAAAATCAGTCAACACATGCTTTACCAATTTTTCAAAACATTAACTTCATGTATATGTATTTTTAATTCAAATCTAATAAATATACATGTATACCCGTGAGTCTCTTGCCTTAATGCAAACATCATTAATAGACTCTTTTATGTTTGGGATATGTATGTGTATTGTTAGGATTGGATAAATCATACATATACCTTGAAGTTGTTTTAAATAAAAAATTAATTTTCATGATTTTTGTTTTGATAAAATGATAGATGTTTAGAGCTTCAATGATTATTTTCATAAAATGCTAATTACATGATTTTTGAACACTCACACTTTATTTTTGTCATGACTTAGTTTCATGGACATATTTTTGAGCTTTATAGACTATGAGTGTAAAATTTTGTGTATTTAGTATGATTTATGAAAAACATATGATTTCATGTTTTTGAAGGATCTTTAACTAGTTTTTTTTAAAAAAAACTATTTAACTAGTTATTTATTCTTCAATGTTTATGAGATATACACATCCTATTATTGTTTCAATTGGTATCATTGAACCATTTCAATTGGCATCAATTTGACTCTATTTTTGTATACTCTCATATTTTGTTTTATATGTATGTATCATTGTCAATTGGTATATTTTTTTTTCATACATATATATGACCTTCATGTGCTTAACTTACAGTTGGTTCACATTTTTAAAGCACAAAATTTATGAAAAATAAAAAAATATTTGATCATTATGTTTGCTATTGGTATCAATATGTTTCAATTTCATATTTTGTTAAATTTCAATTGGTATTAATATGTTTTACAATAATGATTATTTACATTTGGTATCTTAAAAATTTGTTTGCTTTACAAGAGCTCTGATACCTTTAAAATTTTTGTTTAAGAAAAATAAATTTTTTTTTTGAGTTGTATTGCCTATATGCAAGGAGAGCTTAATATCTCTTCTACATATAGATTCATGTTGAGTGTATCTTGTATTGAGGAGCTTGACAACTCTTCTTTATGTGGTACACGTGTATAGGGGGAGCTTCACATCTCCTCTTATGCATTACATAATATGCGTTATGTGAATTAGGGCTTGTCATCCCTCTTTCATGTAATGTATATGTGTAGGGAAGTTAACTTAGCGTCTTCCTCTTCATGAATGTATATCGCATATAACCCTTTATTGATTGACTTGTTTTACACCTTATTGATCTCTTTGTTTATGACAAAAAGGGGGAGAAAAATTTTGTTTTTACTTTAACCCCTTTGTTGATGATTGACAAAAAGAGGGAGAAGAATTTGAGATTTATATGCATATTTTTTGAAAAAGATTTATGTTTATGCATATATGTTTTTATTTTGAAAATGGGAGAAAAAGGATTTGATTTGTTTATGCTTGAGTGCATGTTTATCTCCATTCATTTGCATACATGTTTATGTGCTTTCATTTCATATCTATTGTTTATTTGTTATGCATGAGTTAAGGCGAGCTTCTTTGAAGCTTTACTTTAATCCATGCATATATAACTTCATGAGTTTTGTCATCATCAAAAAGGGGGAGATTGTTGGCCCAAAAGCCCATCACTCTAGTTTTGATGATGATCAACTCATGTAGTTATGTTTACTAATGATCTTGTGTTTAATTAGTGACAGATTTATGATCAAGATCTTAGTAGGTGCATAACTTCAACAAAGGATTTAAAGTCAAGTTTTGGAGCTAGCACGGTGTTTGGACCAAGTCAAGAAGGCTTCAAGTGAAGACTTCAAGAAGATGAAGACTTTTGTCTAGGTTTGTTTTTAGAAGATTTTGTTTTTAGATAAAATGTAAAGGATAGAATAGTTGGTGGATTGCTCAAGTACATATACACACACACTCTTGTTTTAGATGTCTTTTCATAAAAGAATTTTAAGTTTAGAAAAGACTTTTTTATTTTGAAAAAATATAGTTTTGGTTTTTGGTATTCCAAGTATTATTGTTTAACCAAAACCAAGTTTAGTGCTTAAATGTCAAAAACATAGATATTTCTTTATGATTGTGTAGTGGATCATATCCATACACACTATGCTTTAAATATATCTAGAATATCTTGTTTTTGTATTTGGTAAAGTTTTGGAAAAATAATTTGGAAAAACGTGTTTGGAAAAACAGTTTTTATTTTGAACCAATATTTCCAAGTTACAAAAATAGTCCAAAACATTTGTAACATGCCTTGATTTGTGCAAGCATGTTTGTTTATCAAAGTATATTGGTAAAACTATTTTTGTAGATTTTTATGTATTTTATGGGATTTTATTTGAGCCATAAAGACAAACTTTTTAATCCCAGTTTTCTGTTTCTGGCTTCAGCAAGTCGACTGTATAGTC